>KN886642.1:12433-26465 GCA_000934455.1 Apostichopus parvimensis
TGCTGGGTCGATAGGTGAGACCCTCTTTCATGACATTTTTGTGCCTTTAAGCTTTAATAATGTATGTATGGTTCTTGATGAACATGAGCCTGTCATTGCATTTTGTGAAATTTTACTAAAATTTGACCGAATACTGATTTTGAGTTGTTAGTCCGAGCAACTGTACGCTCGCACTGTACAAACTGAGTCGAGACATTGATGATCTTTGGCAACGTTGGTTTAATGCCATGTCACCTGTGTTTTCGTTTGGTTTCATTTCAATGCCAGACACCCCCTACAGAGTAAAAATGTTTCTAAACAAAACGCTGCATTTTACAGAAATTCTGACTACAGAGAACCTTCACAGTTACTGTTTGCAAACTTAGTTTTAGTTTAATTTAGTTTAGTGGAACAAGAGGATCAAGAGGAACAGAAAGTCTCCATTTAGGAACCTATGAAAAATGTCTAAACACAGAAACCGCACATCCTTTTTCTATTCTTAAAGTGAACCCATGCATTTCAGAGAGCACAGTTCAGGAAAATCATTCCAATCATTCACAACCCCCAAGGAAAGAATTTGTTACAAACATTCTAAAAATCTACTACAAACTGCCTACAATTTAAGACGACATGTCTCAAACAGAAACATACTTCTTATTTCTCTATTTTAAAAAAACAAAAAAAACCCACAATATTGCAGAATACATATATATGAAAAACAAAGCAAAATTCATTCCAGACGTGCAAATACAAACATCTTTGTCTCTGTTATAGTGAAGGAGGTGAAGATGCTGGACAGTCAACCTCATCATATATAGCTAGCCAAAGTGATGAATCAATTTGCTTGACAACCATGGAAACAAAAGAACCGGATATCCGTTCAGAGGTATTTGAAGAGTACACAGAGGGTCGATCAAAGTGAATTCAAAAAAATGTGTCGAAATAAGTACACATGTATTACTATTATTGTTGTTTTCGTTATTGTTGTTGTTACAACTATTACTATTATTATTACTACTACTACTATTATTAATTAGCAAAAGATGTATTTTAATATTTGACATTCATTTCTGTGAACTAATGTGATGAATTAGTGGGCAGACTGCAGATTGTTTCATACAGGGTCAACAAAAAACCCTCAACCTTGTTGATGACGGTCGAAACCATCTGCTCTAAGCAAGTACAGTCTGTGGAGGACATTGTGCGAGGGAAAGTAGAACAGTCCTTTGACCTTTCTGGAAAGCAGGAATAAGTACTTCTTTAGCAGAGACAATAATTATTTCTGGACAATGTAAAAAGCATAAAATGCAATGTAAATGATATTGACAAAAGTGAGTACCATCTCCCTCTAACCCCCCTTAAAGGTAAAAACCAAGGCAGCCCTCAGTGAGGTCAGTTAAAACTTCTTGTTGACTTTTGTCAATGAGTGATCAGTTTTGGACCATGTTAGCATATATAGGGAAATAACTGTTTCAAATGTCCAAATGTCATAGAGTACATACAAAGAGCTATAGAGTTCCAAAGGAAGTGGATGAATGTCAAAAAACTTGACATTTGCTACGAAGGTAACTTTAAATGAATAAGTGATTTGTTAACCTGGATATTTTCTTGGGAAAATTAGTTAGTCATACTGTAAAAATCTTATTTGCCCCGATTGTTCAGAATTTCAACGGACGGAACACCGCTCACGTCTTAACTTCCTTTTTCGCTTACAGCAAATACAGTACGTTGCTAAAGTACATTGCACTCGTGTCGTTTCAGCTCAAAGCAACTCCTGACATTCCTGTAAACAGAACCCATGGCCACCGATTCTTGTTCCGTTAACTGTAAAATCCCATCCCCAAACAGAAAAGTACATGAGACCCTTGTATCTGGGCTTTGGTCCACTCATTTGTCATTCTCCTACTATGATAACACCAATTGTTCCCCTCCAGCCTTCATACTGGCTCAACAAACACCCCCTATTTGCCAAACAAGGGAGGCTAAGCTAACCCTCCCTCATCAGTATCAAACATGGCAAATCGATGCAATCCACTCAGGTTTCCACCCGAGAGTGATCTAGTCCTGCCTGACAATGCTCACTGTTGATTCTCTTCGGCAAGACTGTTTACCGTTCTCTGTCAAATCTTTTCTCTTCTAAAGAGCGTCTGAGAATACAAAATCAATCTAATGCAAAGTTTTCGCTTCCTGTTTTTTGACATTTTTCCAAATAGTCAACAATTTTCCTTATCTCAAACATTTAGTTAACAGTTCAAGGAAGAATACCAGAAGAGCTCAATTTTTTTGGGGGGGCTCCCATCTAGCCTTGTAGGGTAACTGTTTTTTTTGTTTCTTTCCAGAAAGTCCCTCAGTTTTAACAAACGTGGACACATAGGAGAAGTCCTTCTCATTATTAAACTGATAGGAGGTTAAGTAACAGCTAGTTGCACCCTTACTTGGCTGACAAAAGACATTTCGTCACATTGACAGCGTACATTGCCTAAGAAACTGCAGTGAATTTATCTGGTGGAGAGTAAAACATTTGTGAGGGTATTTTATGAATAAGAAAAAACCCATTTGACCATCATATGAACACCTAAAGGTAGAGATACCTACAGGTGGAGATACCTTTAGGACAAGATACCTATTGGTAGAGCTACATATAGGTATCTCTACCTATAGGTAGAGATACCTATAGCTAGAGATGCCTATAGGTAGAGATGCCTATTGGTAGAGATACCTATAGGTAGAGCTACTAATAGGTAGAGATACATATAGGTAGAGCTACATATAGGTAGAGCTACATATAGGTAGAGATATCTATAGGTAGGGATACCTACAGGTAGAGATACCTATAGGTAGAGATGCCTATAGGTAGAGATACCTATAGGTAAAGATACCTATAGGTAGAGATACCTACAGGTAGAGATACCTATAGGTGGACATGCCTATAGGTAGAGATACCTATAAGTTGGGATGCCTATAGGTAGGGATGCCTATAGTGAGATGCCTTTAGGTAGAGATGCCTATATATAGGGATGCCTATAGGTATCTCTACCTATAGGTAGAGATACCTATAGCTAGAGATGCCTATAGGTAGAGATGCCTATTGGTAGAGATACCTATAGCTAGAGCTACTAATATGTAGAGATACCTATAGGTAGGGATGCCTATAGTGAGATACATATAGGTAGAGATACCTATATGTAGGGATGCTTATAGGTAGGGATGCCTATAGGTAGAGATGCCTATATGTAGGGATGCCTATAGGTAGATATACCTATTGGTAGAGCTACATATAGGTAGAGATACCTATAGGTAGGGATGCCTATAGTGAGATACCTATAGGTAGAGATGCCTATAGGTAGAGATGCCTATAGGTAGAGCTACATATAGGTATCTCTACCTCTGGGTAGGGATGCCTATAGTGAGATGCCTGTGACCAACAACTCCCATAAGATTACTTTGACTACGGTTGGGAGAGAGATCATGTTTTCTAAGTGTAATTCTCCACATACCAGACTTGAAGACTTGATTAAGTCTAAAATGACTGTTCTATATTGATCCCTTTCTTTAATGAATATGACCTTTTTAAGATCTTTTTCTAGACAATAAACCCAATGGACTAACCGAACGTCTCAGTTTACATCTCAGTAGTTACTCTCCAGCCTTTTTTAACAGAGAGAAACTAATAGCCTCTTAATTCATTAGTAATCATAATAATGTGAGGCATTTCTTCCAATCCCAGATACAATGCTTTTTGCCATCAAAACTTAAAGCAGTTGCCTGTATTTAAATTTCCAATACTCAGCAAGTTTGATAAAACTCTAGCAAATGTAACACTCAGAACAAGATTCCTGATAACTAAGACACATCTCTAGATTTTTGAGCCCAATCAAATAAAATTACCCATTTAGTAATTCCTGTCTATTTGAGACAAATTTGAGATAAATTTTCAGATAACTTTTAGACAAGACAGCCAGACACTTCCTAAAGATTTTCTTTGATAGAAACTCGAAATCAACTTTGGAAAGTCAAGATTATTTAAACCACATACTGTACAGGGATTTCAAAATCAAAATTTGAACCAAATGCAAAACCTCCTCAAAAGCATCGATTTATCATCATTTATCTTATCAAAAAACAGTTTTCATTCAATCTATCAGATTTTTAACTCAAAGAAAAAATGGAAATGATCACACTACAGAAGCTCTCCAAAAAAGTGAACATTAATGTTCCAGTGATTAAGAAAATTTACTTCAATCTGATTCTTAGCATTTTGTCACATTCGAGCACAGTTTTCTTCTACGTATTTGTCATATGCCCAAAGCACATAGCAAAATCTGTTTACCAATTTAAAAAAAAAAATTTAACATTATTTTGTTGCAGTGCAAGTATGACTAGCTGTCGAATTACACAATCCAACATTATTCAGGAATTTTAGCATCGAGTCCCCTCTGAAGTTGCTTTTACATAGCTACCCCCAGCTACAGATGTAATTCCCAACTCCAGCATAAACATTTAAAACCCGCAGCGGAGCAAAAAGAAGAGGGTCCACAGAGCAGGTAATACAGGTAATTCAAAACTATGGTATAAAATTAATTGGTTGCCAACGACTTAACAATCGTTAATTAATCTCGGGGAAATTTGCTGGCACCGTACCATTTAATTAACCAGTAAAACAGTCGGGAACCAAGAAACTTAACGGGAAAGCTATGTATATCACTGCCGATCAAGTTCATAAAGGACATATTACAAAAGGTCTAGTACCTCTGGAGTATTGATAACTGATATTCTGTAGCAGAGTGATATAAAACTTCCAGAACACTGCTGGGATTCAAACCCAGGCCTCCCGTTGCTTTTTCTTTCTTTCTATGAATGTATCCGAACTTACTTTGTCAAAGTATGCCAAAAGAGTACAAAAGAATCACCTAAGAAAGAATGTGTACACAGATTAAACCCTGAAAATGAAATTGTTGGAAATGTTTACAAGAAGCAGTTTATAATGTAATAATATGACCGTGTGTTATCAGCAGGGACACTGCTACATCAATGATCACAAGCTCTTCTGGTAGTCCCAAATCGAATAAAACTGTTCCCCCCCCCCCCCAACCCAAGCCCTTGCAATTTGAATGGGGACACTAACCCAACTATCAAATCAAGCTTATATGACAGAAATCTTTGTCATGAACAACCCCCCCCCCCCTCAACAAACAGTTGAGGAAAGTCTTGCTCCGTTTGTTTCAAAGTTGCGTCTGGGATCGGACATTTTGTAAATCTGTGTTGTCATATTGCCACAAGGACCTCAAACCCTTAACTTTCTCTATGTTGATTTTTTCAAGGTCTAATGTTAACAGTGTTAACACTGAAAACCAACACCATTGTAAGGTCTTTTCAAGTGCTTAACTATTTTAGATGCTTAGACACAGCACTTGCAAAACCCATCTCCATTACAGGAAGTAAATGTTATATACTTACTAAAGAAAAAACATGAAAAAAAAACTCAAGAACATATGGTTCGATGACATCATATTTCGACTTGATCAAGTCTTTGGTATTGTGTGTGATGAAACACTAAATGTGTGATATCTCCAAACGGAATAACATTTTTTTCTGAGCTGTTTGAGGAAGTTCTTCATGATAATTATCTGTACCATATGGATCAATAATGACAGTTCGGTTTAAACTGTCTTCTGGCTTCGGAGAGAAGGGCTGGGGGAGGGGGGGGGAAGAGTTTTCATGACAATTATCTGTACCACATGGATCAATAATGATGGTTGGATTGAACTGGCTACTGGCTGTGGAGAGCTGGGGGGGTGGGGTAAGTTGTTGTTGTTCGTGACAATTATCTGTACCACATGGATCAATAATGATGGTTGGTTTTGTGTCTACTTTGAGTAAACTATCCTCCTACGAAGTGGCATCTCACTCTTGAGGTCCTCTCTCCATAATTAAAAGTCATCTGATTCCTCAACAACATTGACATGGTATCCTGACCATGGAATGCCCGATTTCAAGGAGTACACCCTATATATAGGTCTCAACGAATGGAAGCAATTTAAGTTTACTCTAGGAGGCTAAGTTAAATGCAAGGAATACCCAGACTTCGTGGTTTTGTTTTTTCTAAACTTTTTTTTTCTATTTATTTACTAAAATTTCCAAATGTTAAAACAAATTTAAGCTATTGGGAGCATTTGTTTAACGTTTACTCTTACTTTTGTGAAGCATTTACAACATTTGAATACTTTTTATGACAAGCTTTAATAATATCCTTGCATTACTTCATTGCGCTGTATACTTTATCTGGCTATGCCCTGATTAGCTGGTTTTAGTGGCTCCCCAATTTTTTTTGTAGTGTCATGTAAAACTGTTGTCTTGTTATATAAAAGATCTGTGAATTTGTTTCCTACCATGACAACGAAGACGGTTGAAAACTGAACATTTGGAAGAAGGTTTTACATGCTTCTATCTCAATTCTAGGTTATTACCTCTTGTAAACTAATCTATAATTCCATATTGTAATACCGTGTGGTAGTCGTAATAACCTCAAGGTTACTCCCCCCACCCCCTCCTGCTGTGCATTTTTACGGTATCACATTCAAGCTGGTAATGTAAAAGGTTTGGAAAATAAAATATCATGTACACACAGTTAGCTATAAATGAGGGTCAAAATTCTATAGTTGTGACTCCAAACGGTCAACAACCCAACTGACTTACACTCGCACGTGGGTGCTAAATTATAGGTCAATAAAGACGACTCAATTTATAAATAGCATCCCGAGACGATAGCTGCTTGCCACACATTGCAAAACCATTTTATAATTCCAACCTTACGTTGCATGAAGTCAAATTTTTCAAAAGTGAGACCTTGAGGAAACTATATATGTACCAATGTGACAACCTCTACCACCCCCAACCCCCCCACCCCCTCCCCTTATTCATGAACTGTGGGTGTACAGTCACTGTTAAAGACACAGACTGTATATTCACCGAGTTGTTGACTGAGGTACGTTATATGATAATTACGCAGGATTTATAATCGGAACAAATCCACTCTGCGGAGGTCTCCAGGTGCAGAGGAAACAACAACAAATATAAAGACAGACAGAAACAAAAGAAGACTTTTAAGTCGTAAAAAAAGTAAAAATATAAATTTCTTTTCAAAAGCACTTAGCACTTGGGTCCAGCCAGATTTATGAGGTAATTTATTCCAAACAGACCGCACTGTAACAACAAAACATTTTGCCTCTTCATCAATCTCATCCCCCCCCCCAAAAAATCCTATTTCTTGATCGGGCAAATCACTCTTTGAAATCTAGACATCTGAAGTCCTTTGCGATACTGCATTGACATACCACATGCACAACAGTGTTGTTTGTATCAAGTGGCCTGACCCAGGACTATGCCAATGTAATTGATCGAAACCGTAACGCAGCTTTGTTTACTATAGACCTGGGGTGGGCAACCTATGGCCTGCGGGCCACATGCGGCTCGCCAGTGATTTTTGTGCGTCACGTGAGATGTCTCAAGAACAAGAAAAAAAATCAATCTATTTGACATCATCACAAAAAACGAGCTAGCTGCTTAGAATTTATCGGCTCTAATGATGCTGTCAGGTAGGTCACCATTATCACCATTAGTCATCAACTGTACTGTAGTGACATTATGTTTTTGTGAATACAGATTTAGTACACACACCTATTGCTTGAAAGTCCTCGGAATCAAAGGTTTGAAATCAACAGCAGGTCGTTAGTTAGGTGCAGCCCAGTCAATTTTTCACTCCTTATATCTGGCCCATTCATTCAAAGAGGTTGCCCACCCCTGCTATAGACAGATAAATTCAGTCTTTAGACTGAAGACTCCATCCTACCTTCAGTTCAGTCGAATCTTTTATACGTTAATAATATTCCGGAGGTTATTTTCATATTTATCGCATATAACCCTGAAAAATGAAAAACGACACATCCCCAAAGCATATAGTCATATGGATTGTGATGTCACAACCATGTTCATACTTGCGGCAAGTATTAGATGCCATTTTTTCTCACAACCCGTAAATAGCATACATGTATTTTGGCTTGGGTGAAGTTATTGTATCGTATTTGTCACGTTATCTATCATTAATGTAAAACCAAGAAAAAACTAATCTGTGTAGATTTGAAAAAATACCAGTTTTCCAGTCCCAATATCCCATTATTCATTATTACACAACACAGGACATGTGTTAAAACCTTAATAACAAAAAATAGAAAAATTGTCATGTCCACCAGAATGCTGTGAGTGAATTTATTGACTGCAAGTCTTTCATTAACACAATAATCAACCTTTCAAGACCTCAACAAAATAGAAAAATAGCCATCGAGTCGAAAGTCGGTGTTATCTGGAGAAGTTTTGCATTATTGTCAAGCTAGCAATGATATGAGGGTGGGATATAACTACTGTACTAACCTATTTCTCCTCTGACATTTACAAGCGGTGTGCAGGTTTAAGATAACGTGATGGCAAATACCTAACTTGCCCAACTGTCTGTAAAATATTTGTGCTACTAAATTACACAAATAGGAAAGACTCAATCCATACTCAAAAAAACAAGAAAATCTAAGATGCCTAATGGCACGGCTAATTTTCTAAAGGGGACCAAAACTCCACACAACCAAAGAAGCTGGAACACTACCCTCAAATGCATGAAACTTCTTTGAACTTGTTAAATCTTAAAATGCATGCAACACATTTCTTGTTATATACCTCTTTTATAATTAGTTTTATATAGCACCACTTGTGACAGAAACAAGGCATCCACCCCCCCCCCCCCACCTTCTTAACTGCAGTGAAGTTATGGTGAACAAAGTTGTCTCTAATCCATTGAATGAACAGAAACAATCCCCACTTCACGAATTGTGAATTACCAAAGATTCGGCTGAAGATTTTGATCGACATAACTGCAAAAGCAACAATTTTGAAAAGGTCAAAGGAGAAGGTGGGACTGAGGCGGCTATACTATGCCTTGGATGCCTCAATTTTACACACACATCACCCATTCTGTGCAGGATTTTAAAAAAACAATTCCCTTACCTCCGTAATCTTTGTCACGTCCTCCTCCCCACTGACCGCCTCTCCTGCTGTCCTGGTTCCAGCTTTGGCTGCCACGGTTACCGCCTCTATGATGTTGTCCCCTCGACCTGTTACCGTAGCCACCAGGGGGTGGAATGTTCGAATACTGGCCGACAGTATTTCTAGAACGAAAAACGACAATAACCGAAAAATATATGAATTACGCAGAAAGTGCGCTCATGGGTCGCATCAAGTTTTGTGACACTAACTTGTGGAGATGAACCGAGCAAATAGCAAGCATTTGTACCTCATACTATTCCATTGGACACACAGCTATATGAGAAAAATAAATAAATGGGGGTTTCAAGTTTACTCTGTATCAGCTGCAGAAAGTTATTCTTTTTTGAGTATCTACCGAAGACCTCGAAGGTGGATGTAACATGGAAGGTGGTCAACATGGAGAAGCTAAGAAATATCCAGCCTTTGAAGCTACTTGTGTTGCCATCTGTAATGTTGGTGTTGCCATCTGTAATGTTGGTGTTGCTATCTGAAATGTTGGTGTTGCCGTCTGTAATCTTGGTGTTGCCATCTGTAAATCTTGGTGTCGCCGTCTGTAATCTTGGTGTTGTCTCACCCCGCTGTTACGACAGCAAATAAACTCAACTAATGTTACCTTGAGCTCTTACATCTCCACCTCCTCCGTTACAATGTTTTCAATTTCTTTTTCATTTAACTCTTTGATTACTTTCTCTTTGAGAATTTTAAAGCCATTTTCAAATGCCACAACAGCAAGACGTGTGAGTGAAATTTTCCTTTGAGAACTCTTTTCACTGCTCGTAGGAATTTGAATGAAACTGTTAGCAGACAATGTAGATACTTTTAGACGTATTCATCGTGCTTGCTAAATATCAACCCAAAGCCTTGTGGAATGATGTGATATACGACACAGTAGATTGGGACTTTCCAATCGTTTTAATCTAAAGGGCGCGGTAGTGACAAAGGTTGTCGGCAACGGACATCCCTTCGAAGAACTGTTTACACCATGTCATTGTTTGAGGACTTTTCTGGACTATGAATGCTTCCACATCCAAAGGGGAAGGGTTATCATACATATCATCAAGCGACAGTCAACAAAGCCTGTCTATCACAGTAGACTAGGGCATGCAAAACCTTAACCAATGTGTGTACAACCCCCCCCCCACACCCCACACCACACACACACAAAAAAACATTAGTGGTTATCACAACTTTGCATTTAGAACTAATAATAGACCTACCTTACAGCCTCAGTATGCATAAGCATGCACCATTTGACGTCCAAAAAAAATTAAGACAGGAGGGAGACCACCAGACCCCCTCCCTCCCCCCTCTCTACATGAGAATGTGCTTCAACGACCCTAGGGCTACACCATCTCTATGAGATCCTGGAAACTACATTATATAATGACAAATTTGATGCAGAATGAAGCTTTAAAACAGAATAGTGAGAAAGACAGTTCACAGATGGTCATGTTGTATTTACTGAACTTCACCTTGAGAACTGGTGCTGTTTGTAACCTAGACTTTCCTCCCTCTGTTGTTATTGAAGCTATATGTAGTTTAATACTACCTTGGCCTTATGAATAATGCCATAACAGCTTGTCTGCCAAAAACTGTCATAATTTACTTAAAAATAGCCTATTTACTGTGAATAAAAACTATGCATTATACCCCTATATGTCCCGGCTAAGAAAGTGTTGCAAGCATTGACTTTTGAAAAGATGGATTTTCAGGCGATGTTAAAACATCCGTTTCGACACTAATTTAACAACCGAATTGCACATTTTCTATTTTTCAATTTATCAATCATGCAGTGGGTGGTTTATGTTACCATGACAACACAATAAAGCCCTTCCTTAACAGAATTTGAGTTATTGCTGTAAGGTGGTGGATGGCAGAAAAGTAAACGTCCTCAAATTTTTTTTACAGACCTTATCATCCTGGCAGCCGGTGCCGTAGAGAATGATCCTCGTCCACGATACCCGCTGTTTGGCGTGAAACCCAATTGGGGTCGAGGGTGGAAGTCACCCCGACCCCGACGGCCACCCCAGCGTCCTCCTCTTCCTCCCCTACGGCTGATATCAGCCTCGGTGACCGTCTTTGGTGGAAACCTTTGAATAAATATTCAGAAAAGAGAGCATAAATAAATTAAGAGAGAACAAGTATTATACATATATGAGAAAATTTACTAGTGACAACAACTGCACACAACATATTTTTCTTTCTATGTCTTTTTTGTCCCTCTTTGGGATCGGGGGTGAGAGGAGGATACTAATCTCTCTTTTTTCATCAAGAGAGCAAATAACCAGTAAATATGTTCTTCATCTTGGGATATACTTGTGTGAAAGAAGTGTGGAGCATAATATAGCAAACAACATCCAGTCAAACGAAATTCAAAAATGGAAGAGGATTTTTTTTATACTCACAAGGCACCTGGCAACGTCGCACAGCTAAAGAGGTGTCCGGGTGGATATGTGGGGTCCCTGAATGTAGCGCTGCAAGATGGAGAATTTTAAATTAAAAAAGATAACTTTCCGATATCGACGGAAGATTGTGCTGAAGTTTGTCACAACATTACATGAAATGAGGCATCAATTTTAAAGAAAAATCTTTTTTGTGACCGGAACACTAATATCCAAGGCATAGTTTATGCATAGCACTTCTTCACAAATCAAACCACTCCCTCTTACCTTCAAATAAAAAGAATAATGAAAAAAAAAACACCAAAACTTATGCAAAACACAACCCCTAAGCATCTGCATTTCATGGGTAGTCACTTTAAAAAGGTAGAAAAAAAACCCTTGTGTCCCAGAAACCCCCACAACTGCAACAGCGACTATTTGATCTGAATGGTTAGGCTGAGGAATCAGCAGTGGATGAGAGTAGTACTGAATGGTAGGTTAAGAATGTTATACAGGGTTTACATAGCCCACCTACACCTCTTAATTCACATAAGTTTTTAGTTCACATAGATGAATTACCTCTTATGTATATATTCATGGATCATCAGACTAGTAGCTTTAAACTTCCATCTTGACAACTTAGTGGAAATCTTCCCAAAAATTTCAACTTTAAAACATGACAAATTTTTCACTACCCATTATAGCATTTTTAACTTCGTTATTAGGGTTTTGCAAAAACTTGAAATCGTGATATAAACCCGGCTGCTATACTGCAGTCGTATTAGAATGGGTTAAGAGACTGCAAGGATAAGAATAACAAAAAGATGTCTGGGGAAATGACGTAATGGTCTTGTGTGGCAGACTAGAGTAAGTAGTCCAACTAATTCAATCGATGATTTTCAGATATCTAAGAAAGTCGTTTCTCAAAAAATATAAAACTGGTACACAAATATACAAGCAGGACCGGTAACAACGTAGTCTTACCGAATGGTCAACACCCGTACCAATATTAATTTTTGCGCCTCAAATTTATCATTTACACATTATTGCTAAATAATCGAACCTTCCATACAGATCCTGTAATTACTTTCCAAGTGTTCAAATAAAAAAAGACAAGTTACCTTGCTACGGCACAATTTTCTACTGGTTCCAGAGAGGCGATCGGTGTTTCCTTTTTACTGCAGATAAAAACAAACAGCAGACACTTGATATAGTGATATGGTTAGGAGACATCCTCTCTGATAATATCATACAGAGGAACAATACATAAGAGATAAAACCAGACCAAATATCAGATAATGCTTCAAGGCAGGACGGGACACAACATTGACCTTGCGGGCGGGGTGAAACTTTGCATCCAATCAACAGCATTAGGATTGTATCAACTATATCATTACATTATCTGGGAAAAGCAGCAAAATCAGTTTTCTGAAGGATCTACATGCTCTCAGTACATATGCTATGTTGAAATATCCTATCAAAGGTACGTCCAATAATATGCAAACTTCCCAATAATTTCACGTTTCTCTTTTCTGCCATTCGATGGATTCATTGTTTCAGTTCGTTTAACGTTGGATTAAATAACAAAAATTGATTTGATATGATAGTGTTCCACTGTCTGTATGTGTAGGTTTTATCAGACCTTACTTGTGGGCTATAGAAATTTTGTACCACACTTCATTTCAAAAATTTCAAATAAACTTCCACTCCACCCCCCCCTTACCTCCCCTACCCCCCTTTTGTCCATTTCAATATCTGTTTAAGCTTTTGTCAATGACCAAGATAATTAAACTAAGATGAACGCAGAAAGAAAGCAATTTTCGTCCATGGGATAAGAGTTCTGTAATGATAACATAAGTCTCACTGGATTACATCTGTGAAGGTTTAAGTACTCCACCTCTTCAACTACCACCTCAGTTTGAATGCTAGATCAGTCAATACCTTAAACTGCTTTAATAGCTGAAATAAGAGGGCTACTTCAAGCCCGGCCACAAACTCAAGGACCGATCTCGACCGACCGTAATGCAAATCGACTGGTTGTGACATTGAAATTCTGGGAATGTCTGGCAGTTTGCGTGGGTTTAACGATATTACTTCAGTCAAGTCGGAGTCAGTCGGGAAACTTAACATTTTAACGTCTTAATCGACTGCCAGTCGTGCAGTGTGTGGGGGTCAGCTCCTGAAACTGTACAGTTCTAACAAGATATAAGCAATCGCAAGGTTAATAGATTTGCATGTGACCTTGTCAAGCTCCCTCAAGTCATTAACAGCAAACACTTGTTGTGTGCACTGATCAGGTCAGTGTGCAGGGTTCAGCATTAAGACTATAAGTTTCCATGAATAAAGACTTCCGACGTAGCGAAGGCCGAATCGGTTTGGAATCAGTCGTACAGTGTGCGCATAAAAACTGAGCTATCTAGGCCTAAGCTTGTGATCATATCCCTATTTAATCTGTTCTTTGCTGTGGTTTATCGCCACAAAGTGACAGTATCTTGCAAAGTTTACCACCGGTGGGATGACAGCACAGCATTCCTGAGACAGCTAGTTCGAATCTTGTTTGAATATCCTTCCAGTCGATATAT
>KN886642.1:33036-49578 GCA_000934455.1 Apostichopus parvimensis
CAAAATCCCTTAAAATATGAATACGAAAAATAAAATGGACGCAGCTTGAAAATTAATATAAAAATATACATGTATCTATAAGGAATTTTTTTTAAAACAATATAGGTTTACAGTGAAATTCCTAAAAAGAAAAAAGTGAGATGTTAAGGTACAGATGCAAACCAAGAAAATCAAGACACTATTCTTACCCTCATCTTCTTCCTTTTGTTGATGGATCGAAAATGCAAGTCCTTCTCCCGTCTCTTCTTAAAGATTCCGTCCTCCATTTTACCAAGGTCTGAAACACCCCCCAAAAAAAACAAGTTAAAAAAATCAGCAGTGTCAGGAAACACCACAATGTCCAAAAACCATTGCAGGAAAATAAAGGTTTCTCTAAAAATGTATTAAATTTACCATGAAGAAATCATCTTTGACATTTTTTATCACCTGCTGGAAGCACTTTGATTCTAGTATAGCCAATACTTTTTTTTTAATGAATTTTTTATTCAGATTTTAGATATCCATCATAAATTAAATAATTAATCAATTACAATTAAATTAAATTAATACTTCCAGATTCGTTTAACACTTTAAAGAGGTAGCTACATAACACAGGGTAAAGCAAACATAAGTCACAAAAGAATCTCCAAATAAGTCCAAAACAAACAGATCCAGCAAGAGAGGGAGGAATGCTTTGAACTTTAGATTATTCATCTAAAATCTGTCTATATTCCACCCACACTTGTCTCTGAGTATGTACACAAATGTAGTCCTGTTTTATCAAAGAAATCTTTGTTTACTTGAAAACAAAATGGGAAAATTATTTTGTTATGTTTATACCATTCATGATGAGCTGTACCCTCTCCAGGTTTACAATGCCATCTTTGGTGAGATATCCCTGGTAAAATAAACAAGATTAAATTTATATTAATATAATATATAATACATATATATGATTTTGATTAAATCATATTTAGTGGAGTGTTAGCTCAGTGGTTAACGCCAGTGCCGTTCAATCATAAGGTCCCCGGTTCGAGTCACTCCAAGATTAATGTATGTCGTCCAGTTACAGAGTTGTTGATAATTGACAAATCATAATCATGGACGTTAAATATGAATGTAAGAGACTGACTTCGGTCAGCTTGAGGCTTTGATAAGCCAATGAGGCTTCTTCGCGAGTTACTGCTTGCAGGAGGATCTAAAAATACATACATATTTCATGGGAATTAATATTTTTAATTAATATTGATTTCACTTCACTTTGACCATCTGCTGGTATAGTACTGAATGGTTCCAGAAGAGAAACTATAACAGGAAGCATGACTGTTACTTAAAATCCACTCAAGGCACAACACATATGATGAAATTAGGCAGAGACTTCAAAGGTTTTTGTTAATATTAGATTTTCAAGTGAGAATATAGATTAGAGTTATTTTGACCTGGCCAGGGTCTAACGGTGATAATAGTTCATCTTTCTACTGTTATTTCTCCTAGAAGACTTTTCTAACCGTCCTTACCTTTGTTTTGTGAATGGTGGTCTTGTAGAGGCCGATTAGCCTACTGATGGCACCTTCCCTGAGGGAGAAGAAGAAAGATGCAATTTAAATATCAGTGAAAAGTTGACAAGTGACAAATGTGAAAGGAGAAAATTACCAGTGGTATGAGAGCAGCCATCTGATTTGAAAAATATTTATATTTTTATGTAGAATTTCTTAATGCTACACTCGACGTAAGCACGGGGATCTATAAAGCCTAAAAACACGGTGCAGTTCATACACAGCAAATCAAACCACCCTCCAAACATAATCAAAAACATTCCAATAGCTGTAAACAAAAGACTAGCAGAAATACTAAGAAGACTAATCAAGAAATACGTCGTTAGTTTGATTCAATTCTAGTTATATTATGCTGTTTTTACATCGAGCACTTTCCAGTGGATTACGTGCAAGTCTTCCTGTATACATATATAGGTGAGAATTAGTTGAGACTAGAGGAACACAAGTAATTCTTACTCAGAGTTCCACACATTGAGCGAACATCAGACAACTCTCTGTTGTCTGGGACAGAAAACAAAAAGTAAGCTAGCAAAGTACCATCCGACTAAAACCACATAAGCGACAAAGTCAGTAACAATTTTGAGGAGATTCTCCATTGTCTTTCTGACGCGCTCTCTCCAAAGACATTCTTACCTAATTTCCAGGGACGGCAGATGAGGCAAGAAATCATTACCCACAAAGAAGCACATGAACACCCAATCGTCTAGCGCCCTCTAAAAATGAGTGACAAAAGAGGAGCAAAAAAACAAAGGAATTACATTATCTGGTGAAAAATAACAATCACTTGGAATTCATTGACAGGAATGGGGATGACATTCTTAGTAGTCACTAGGAAAGAAGAAGCACCAAATATTAAAACTTACTTCAAAGTCAAACTTGAAAGGCAGGTTATCCATTTTAAGCTCGATCTCGATGTACTGGAAAAGGAAATCGGAACGAGATCATTTTGAGGAGAAAATAAATACTCTCTGATATGATATCAGCTATGGATTTTAATTACTTACTATTAAATACATTCTGTTGTGGAACAAACATGTACACCATGACAAATGAAATAAATTATTCAAAAAAAAATTGAAAACAAAAGCACTGTCAAAATACACCGACAGCAACCCTAAGAGTGATATGGGTAAAAGCTAACTCTGTTCTACTGCCCCCTTTACCCCTCCTTCATTAACCACCTATCATGGAACCCAAGTATTGTCTTTGCCTAGATACAGACACACATGCTTTGATATTAGCACTGACAGTTTAGGTTTTTGGTGCAGCTGTAACAACTGGAAAAATACAATGCTAACATTCTTAAATTAAGATGAAGAGTTTTGTCCAGCAGAAAAACTCAGACATTTTTCTTTGTTTTCCACAAAAAGCTTTTAAGAAAGCTGATAAGGGAATTATGGAAATAGTTTGCTCATCTTTGTTGGGTCCATATGACATATAATATGGACTATGAAATGTTCACTACAAAAATCATGTTCTCTGCATTCATGTTTGTTCATAAAGATTTTATCCTCAATACTGGGTGGTTTCAAAGGTTAGGGAACAAAACAAAATACATACAATTAATTGTGCTTTATGAAAGGACCAACTCACCTCCCTAAGGACATTCAACCTTACAAAGATAAACTGCACTTCAGCTCCAAGTTGCTTGGGATTGGCCTGTGAAAAAACACCAATGATTAATTTGTGTAACTTAACAATATGAGGGCAGCTCAATACCATACACAGTCACTCATACTTAACATCAACTTAAAACTATGCCAAATTTATAATTGAGACTCACACAATTTATTTTTTTTGTGAATGGGTCAATCTGGAAATTTTTTCAAATATTGAAACAAATTTCCATGAGCCATCTTTGCAAACATGGAAAGAACTCTTTTAAAGGGTGATTAAAGCATTGTTTCCCGAAATGCTGTAGTTTGCCAGGAATTGTAGATCAACACCCTGTTGGTCATACAAACCAATGTGCAACCCCTCTCACAACCCCCCCCCCCACTTTACCCTTCCACCACCACCTGTCCACTCCTACAAAAAAGAGAAGAAAAAATGTAAGATGAAGAAAAATATACATACCAGATCAGAGGGAGGTGCACTTAACCCTTCACAATTCTTTAGCTCGTGTCCTGAAGGAGAAATTTGAGAAAATGAGAGAAATAAATATATATCAAAATGACCAAATTTATGGAAAAAGTTACTGCCGTAGGATTGCATCCAAACAGTAGGAAGGACGGGGAGATTTTCCATCAGAATAACAGAGACGGCCGGATTGCTGGTGGGGATGTAGGACTTAAAACATTAGTTTAAAGAGGAGAGACTATTGTAAAGGCATAAAAGCAAACATGAGTGTTATTTGAATCAATCAGCTATTGGTGAATGTGATTAACTTACCCATCTGACCACATAAATCACACCCTCTGTCTTGGTTTGGCTTGAACTCTTCTCGGACGATAGTAAAATGTGGCTCGTGTGTCGCAAGACCTTATAATGAGAAGAGAAGGTGAAAGTGAGAAAACAAACAGGACGATAACCTTCACAGTAAAACTGAAATGCCAGCAACGACCAAAACTTACCGAACATAAGGACCTGGAATGATACATAAGACTAGACTATACTGAGGAACACGTAAGCTAAGAAGATCATTCAATCATTAAGCAATCTCCATCACCTCACCCCCCCCCCAACCCCTCCTCAACCCTCACTGGGTTGTAGAACTGGCACAAAAGTTAGCACTTTCAAAGGTGAAACTGCACTTGGAACCATCTACAAAGGGCAGGGTTAACAGCGGAGGTTGGGTGGGGGTGAGGGATTTTTTTGATATTGTGTAAGCAAAACACGAATGACATCAATCAACTTACCCAACATGATCAAGTCAGCTGAAAATGAAGAAGAATAAAAAATATGTCAAATAAGAAGATATCCCAGAAATCTGACACTTATGTGTAAACAAAATTTCAACCAATGTTTGGACACAGTCAGCTAAGAAAGATACATTATGTTAAATTCGTTTTAGTATTAAAATGGATTTTGATGACAAAGTTTCAAGTTTAAATAATGCCAAGTGAGTAACAATCATAATCATCATGACCATTTTGGATAAAAAATATCTATAAAGATATGTACTTTCTTCGTCTTTGGCACTTGGTTTGTCCTATTTGCCTGTGCGTCGCCAACAAACAGAATTTAGTTTCTTACCATCTGCTCCACAAAGACAGTGATGAGTGTTGGGATCGTGGTCAGGATTAGCTGAAAAAGGAGAGAATGATAGATGAAATCAAATTCACACCAACCTGAAGTGAAAATCAAATCAAATTTATCAAGTTTAAAATAGACTGTCATATTTCAGACTTTCACAATAGTGTAATTTTGTTGTTTTTCATTACATTCCAAAGATCTTTTTCCTGAGAAATTCTGAAGTAAATTAATCCAAAATTTTGATATCCTTTTGACAAACATCATAGAACAATCAGGAAAGAGCAAAAAGTAGGAGTGGTACAAATATATTGTTATGACATCACATTTCATCCACCAATCAGAGGCTCTGATTCTGACTGGTGCAGATCTCAACTCAGATAAAACTTTACTAAGACTAGCTATTTCAATGTTTGTGATAAAAAGAAACACGAAATTGGTCGGTCAGGTTTATTGCAAAACTTATCCAGGAAGATGGTTGAATTTCAAACTGAAATGAAATTGTTAACATTAAGATAACCTACAAAACAGTTTGCACTTTCATAACAACATCAATTCACATCTCTAGAACCCTCTCTCTCTCTCTCTCTCTGCAACATGGAACTTAAAAATTGCGCAATGATACTTTACCTCTTTGTCGTCTAATGTAGTCCATTATCTTGTGTTCTCCTTCTCCTGGTGTGTTAGCATCAGACAATATCACCTGAAAGTTTTATATTGGAAAATAGAGACTCAAAAAGTATCTAGTTGATGTTCACATGGTTTCCCATTCTATTGAAGAAATGAAATTCCTTACTCCCTACTCCTATTATACCATAGTCGCTTGAGTTTGTACTACGCCCGGATGGGTTTTTACTCTTGCACATGTAGTATACATACTGGTCCAATGTAAAGTACTTGTACTCGTAACTGTACTCGTAACTGTACGTAACTGTACTCATAAACATTCTCAGTGCAATTTCTTGGGGATTCTTTCTGGTTGTTCTTTGGACATCCAGGCCCTGACTGTTTGGTTTGTCCAGACAGCAAATTCAGTTGTCCAAGAAAAGAAATGTAGCAAACATACAAAGAATGTCCAATGTGTAAACTGTTGCAGAGATGCTTGGTTTTATGAATAGAAAACCCAACTTTGCACCAGTGAAACTCAATTCGAGTACATCATATGCCTAACACATTTTTTTTCTTCAGTATCTCGAAAGTGATGGAGGGTGATACCACGTTATCATTTTACATATCTAGGGATATTTAGTTTACAATATAATCTGAATTTGATGTTGACTACTAGTTTCCCGTCGGACAACCTCCAAGGCTGATGTCGGTCATCCAGACAGAAACTTGATTGTCTCAGGCGACAGGACGGCCATTAAAAAATAAGAATATAAATATCCCCGGATCATCTCGTAGGGGGATTTTTCTACTGGAACTCGTACTCATGATGCTGTATTCCTACTAAAAGTGTGACATTGTTTCACATGGGTTGTTTAATTAATACACTGATAAGAGAAATGAGACCTACTTCAATCTTGTGCCAGGCTGGGTCATGCATTATCCGATCTGCGATGTAGTACCTCAAACAGTCGGCTAGACGAAACATGAACTCTGTGCCCTGCAAGTAAAGCAACACAGTTTAGAACGATACCAAATTCTGTTTGGCAATTTTTCGCTGTTGTTTTTAAATAAAAAGTCCTGACATTATCCTTACAACTTCCTCGATCGAAGAGGGCATGCTTCCCATGATAGCTTTGCTTTGTTTTTTACATATGTTTTACTCATGTCAGAAGAGGAACTTTGATTTATCATTTCGTTTCTTAAAAGTTTGCTCTCTTTATTGATAAAATAAACAGAAAAGTGTTCAGGGTGATAAAAATCCTACAACTTACTTTGTGGGATTGTCCCATGATTCTGAACTACAAGAATACCTTGTCTGCGATTGCAATTTACACTTGGAAGATGCCAGATGAACAACACCAAATGTTGTGTACTTTAAAACAGCTTTTATAGTTAAATTGTCATCAATTTCTTGATGCTGTTAGATACTAAAATCCCATAAAAAACGTAAGTAATTAACTTGAATAGTCATATTTCATCTCACATAATGAGGTCAACTTGAAATTTTGGACCCTTTTTAGCTTGACATGTGATTACTAACGATAAATATGAAAAAATATACGGATGAGGAAATGATGAAGTTCAAATTAAATTTGATTACTCCTACTGTATACTTTTGTCATCAACAAGAAATTTTGGAGATTGTATTAGTTTGATCATATCTTTTTTTAATCAATCTTAATAGGTATGCTTGGTGAGACTGTCGATCAAAGGCAAAGAGCTGCGGAGCTGGCCCTGACAACAGCAAAACACAGAGCTTGGTTTTTGTTGTACTGTACAGTCAAAGTCTTAGTCCCAAACAACAGGAAATGAGACTATTTTATTACAACTGGAAATTTGCCTGCTTGCATTGATACAAAGAGGTGGTCTCTTGTGTCACAGAAATGCCATATTATTATTATTATTATTTACCAATTTATATAGCGCTCTTTTCATGCTTAAGCATGTTCAAGAACGCTTTACAATGACAACAAAATGACAAAACCCTTAAAATATGAATATGAAGAATAAAATTGACGCAGCTAAAATATTAACATGAAAAAAATATATACGAAGGAATAATTTTACAAATAATATAAAGATTGCTGTTAGATACTAAATATATGTGATAACAGTATGGAAAACAACATGTGAGGGTTGAACTCAAAACCCTTCCATAAACTAGCCTTTACAAGGACAAAACACAGACTTTAATGAATCCTGAGATCAGTGAGATGCGACGACTTACGGGGGTAATGCAGTTACTGTCAAAATGGAATGGGTCTTGCTTTTTCGACGGGAGAAACATTCCTTTATCTGTGATTTCTTGCTTTATCCTCTCCATGTCGTCCTTCTTCTCTCTATTCGAAAGCAAATGATAAGGAAGTGGAAACTGGGAATATATACTGTAGCAAACTGTTATTGTTTAGCTGTCGAAAGGCTTTATGTCATTGCTGAACAGGCAAAATCTACAAGAAGATCTAGTACAGTATGGCAATACAAGAAATGATTAATAAGAGTCTATCTTTTATGATGAGTAATGAATTGGTGGTGGTGGAGGGCTAGTGTTGTTGCCATAATACAATCATGTGATATACACAGACATTACCTCCCGCTCCTGGTATTCCTTAGAGAAACTACCTTCAAAAGATGTTTTTTATCTTTCAAAAAAATTGAAAATCAATCTTGTTTAAAATGTGATGAAGAGTTTCTGCGCTTACTGGCTTTCTTTTGAAGCTCTAAATCTCCTTGATCTTTGTTGGTTCATCTTTGCCCTTGGTGCGACACCATCGATAGCCATGTACAGCAGCTTTCTTGGTCTCACAATGGTGAGGAGACGGTCAATGTAGGCAAAGATGGCCTCCATCATCTCATCCTCGCTCTGAGGTGCAGGTCTGTCGAGAGAAACAACATATATTGTAAGAGAGTGTGCCTCATGTTTATTCAGTGTGTGAGGTCATGCCCTCTGTTTGGTCGTTCCTGCATGTGGCATGGAGAGATCGGGGAGCTCACTGGCGTTCAAGATCTGCGTAGGGTCAGTTGTGTGACCGGATACTTTATATTATACATGTTACTTGTGCCAGGGTGTGGCAGCCAGTGCAACCCATGCCGATACTGTGTGACCTTTGATTGTCATGGGATTTGTCTTATAGGAGTAAAGGATACTAAAGAGGTACGTTTTAACTATTGCGGTTTATGGAGTTTTAAATGTGTAATTGTAGAAACTATTTGAGTTGCGTCTTTGAGCTTTGCGTTGTATTTTTTAGTCTTTATGTGCTACTTGTATGTTTCGTGCTGCTTGCGATTTACTGATTATTTTGAGATATATTTGTACGTTAATAGAGAATTTATATATTTTTTGTAGTTTTCACGGATTGAATACATGACATCATCCAGTAGAAGCCTTAGTGTCCTTCTCGTCTATATCTCTACACCACACAGCTATATATATATAGTGTCAATTGAAACACCTCTGTCGATGGAAAGACAGAAACAATTTTCTGCTCCGTAGCAAATGTCTGCAGTATATGGATAGTCCAACAACAGATACAGGCTGATGGGTGTCTCCCCCAATAGGAAACCAGACGTCCTCCGATGAAATGAATTATGTCCCCTCTCACGGTTGTTTCACTTAATGACTTAAATGTTACAGTTATCTCACCTATATTATTGTGTGTATTTGTTAGGACAAATAGCATCATGTTAGGCAAAGACATGCTGTATTAATAAACTAATATTACAAACTGTCTGTAGTACTAACTTTACATGGAGATGACAAGTTAAGTTATTTCATGATGCTTTCACACAATTCTGACACAGGAATCAAAAGAATGTCTCTGATTTAAGATGCCCAGATATCTATGACTTTGTAGGGAATAATTGATCCACTATCTGCAATCTGCTATGCAAAGTGGCTAAAATTGCTAAAAAGGACTCATGTTGAATACAGCAGATTTTTACACAGGAACAATCTAGTAGTTTATAAGAGACAAAATTCAGAGTATTTAAAACTGCTTCACAAAATTTAAACACTAAATTATACCCTGCCTCTATGCATGATCAATCCAGGGTTTATACAATTTTTACAATTGATATCAGCATTAAACTAGTGTATGTGGTAAGACTAGGACCCATTAAAGTCTCATTTAAGGTGAGAGCATTGAGGAGAATAGAATACCAAGCAAGAATAGAACAAATGTTTTCGTGCATAACTGATCAAGCAATGTAATATAAAGCTACTGTATCTAAATCTGCATTGTGAAATACTGGGACTATGTTTGAAATAAAATGGCCCAGAGAACAGTGAAACAACCAGACAAAGAAAACTACATTAAGAAACCTTACCCCTTATTCCTTATTTTGATGTGGGAGGATGGTTTCAGTATATCTGGTATAATGAAACAAACTAATGGACATGCTACCACATCTCCTGCTCCCCCCCCCCCCCCTACCTCTACTTCCAACTCTCCAAATATAAAACATTGATTCTGCACTACAGGCACCTGTGCTGTAGTGCAAACAGCATAAACAGCAAACAGCCCGAATCACTACATTCTATGCTAGAATGGAAAAATGTGTAAGAAAACTCACTTATCCTCTGGATGGCAACATGGATGGATGATACCATTCATATCTAGATATAAATTATCAAATTCCACATCGTTAGGATTTGGCTTTGTGTTATCCACAGGCACTTCGACGCCATCAACAACCTTGCCCTGTAGGTAAGAAACCAAACATTCAATTGTTAACATTCTGCATGAAAGTTTGCTCAACTTGGGCAGGGACACCTAGAAATTTATAGTCCAAGTTTTCTTGGGAGGGCATGAAGACTTGGTAGGGGAAAATGTAAGACTAATTGCAACAAAGTAACAATTGGTTTTTCATCAATAATTATTCACTGACACCAGTTGTGCTGTAAATTGTAAGCATATTAGAATTTTATATAACCGGCAATAACTATTTTATTGCCACATTTTTTCAACTGTATGTTAAACAATTTATTTTTAACAACGGTTGGCAGGAAATTCAACATTATTGAATGGTAGAGAAAAAGTGGTTGTAACACAAAATTACTCTTCCGATCAGCAGTTGAATGCTTTGCAAAATCGAGGCACAAACACACACCTGGGCAAATATTTTAAATTTAATATTATCCTAGGACTATTACATATTTTCTCTTTCGGAGAAAATTGATCTCTAAAGTACTGTAGCCTAGATGATGAAGTTGATGTGTAATGCATCAATCAGATCACAAGAGGTGGTTCAGTTAACATGTGCCATTGAAATTCTCGGGATCTCTGTTAGCCTTAGACTGATCAATCAGAAAATAGCTTTTACAGTTTCTATCCTCTAACACTAACAGTGTAAGTAACTAGATGTAGATCTAAACTAAATTAAGTTGTGCTTTCACTTTCAGCAGCATCTTTTTAATCGTCACATGAATTGCTCTCAAAAATGTCTATGCTATAGTATAGTCTAGGGTGTATTGAAATGTTCGTCAAGGTTTGAATTTAATTTAACCTTGCATATTACTAAGTTGGGCCTTTCACGGTTACACTACAGTAAGCTATTGACTACGCTAAATCGTGTCACGTCATATAGCTATGTTACATCTTTTAATAAAGACTGATGGCCCACTATATTTTTGATGAAAAAACAAACGACTGTATTCAATTGTAAAGTTAACTCTCACCCTTAACCTTTATACCTCATTTGTAAATCCGAAATGCTAAGACGATATAGGAATGATGCCCTTAATTTTCATAACAATAGTTAATCTTTAATAATGTTCACCCATGCATGTTCACTGTTGCCGAGCCCTTGCTCGCTGATAGAGAAGGCTTGTACTGAGGTTGGCATCGAGGTGTGAGAACTTTGATTAACTATATGTTACGCACTGTTCCTAGTGTTGTACATATCATATTTCTGTATCCTTCCGAACTCTACGTTTACCGTGATCGGCCTCGCTTACAAAGGTTAGATAAGGTCCTATAAATACCTGATCCCTCTAAATACGTAATATCCTTATACTTATAGTACTGTAGACTACATACTGTAACCTAGGCTATAACCTAGTGTTATACTATCACATGTGACAACAATAGGGGCTAGGCTACGTTACGAGTGGTTTTCACATGGCGTATGAGCAGCAGCAATAGGCTACGCTAATAATATATTGTAACGAAAGAAATAAAGCCACTTGATACCTTTTCTTCGACACAATGGACAACTATGTTTCCGTATGTTTTACTCAACCATCGAAAGAAGGCTGGAACACCCATGATAAATGAGTGAAGTGGAAATTGCTGTAGGCTAATACCAGATGATCAAGTCATAAGCGTGATCGTGAACATGAGGTAGCACAACAAAGTCAGAAGAGGCTATAGCGCTTACTGTACATAGGTTAAATCTATGACTCAGGTGCTCAAATCTTGACTATAGTCCAAAATCCCACCACTTACGGTACACATACAGGAATTTTGTCTGAGTTCTTCGTCCGAATTGACTTTGCACATGAATGAGATCTAAAAATAAACTCAAGTCCGTGATATTGATACAACTCCAGTTTAAACCCCGAGCTCCACGCGAGGGCTGATAAATGTCCACATCCCCAGTCCCAGCCCCCCCCCCCACGGTATGGTACTCATACTTCATGAACGACTAGGGGGGGGGGGTTCCCGGACAACTCCCCCCTGGACGATTATCCCCATTACCCCCCGGACGATTCCCCCTCGGACAATTCCAACCCGGACAATTCACAACCCTGACAATTGCCCCCCGGACAATTCCCACCCGGACAATTGCCAACCCTGACAATTGTCCCCCGGAAAATTCCCACTCGGGACAATTCCCACCCATGACAATTTCCCCTGGACAATTGCCCCTCGGACAATTTTCGCCCGGATAATCCCCCTCCTCGGAAATTTCGACGATTGATTGACAGCCGATGTAGGGGGGTTAAGGCTATTATTCCAGTAAAAATGGGGGTGTGCAACAGGAGATTTCAGTTTTGGACGATGAGTTAATAACATCCTGCAAAAAAGCTGCAAGCAACAAATGTTAATCGTATCAATCCGCAACGACTCTGCGTTATCTGTACTACTTCAGCTCTTGCAACAAGCGCTGTGATCTTTTGTAGAACGCTCTATCAAATACATAGTAGTAGTAATAATAATAATAGGTACTTGAAACATTATTATTTTGGCATGGTATGGCCGTGTATGGCATATATTACGTGTTTTGGATGATGATAAACCAGGGCCAGGCCGAGCAGTTTTAAATAGACCGGAGGGTGTTACATTTGCAATGATAGACTATGTAACCTATGCATTCATGTAGGTGGAGAGTGTGTGTATGCGGGTGTGTGTTGGGGAGGGGGGGGGGGGGGTGTTACACCTCGCTTGTAAACACAATATCTCAAGAAGGGAAGCTTGGACCAATATAATATTGGTGTAGAGTAACACATTGGGTAGAAGGACCCTATTGTTTTGTGGGTAGGTCAAAGATCATTTTGAGTCACCAGGGGCCAAATAGTAAAAACCTTGTAAACGTGCACGATATCTCAATTAAGGATGTAAGCTTGGACCAATCTCATATTTCGTGAGTAGGAGGACCACATTTAGGAGCAAAAGCCTCTAGTTTATTGTGGAGGTAAAATGTCATTTGGGGTCACCAGGGATCAAATTGTGTAAACCTTGTAAACACAATATTTTTAAAAAGGGAATGTTGGACGAATCTCATATTTAGTATGTAGTTGTTACACGTGCAGTACAAGATTTTATTGAGGTCAAAGGTCATTTTGAGTCGCCAGACGCCAAATTGTGGAAACCTTGTTTATAAGCTACCGTATCTCCCACAGACCAGCCTATGATATAACATGTGCATTACGCCTCATACGAATAGGAGGCTATTGGCAATTGGAAATTAGCTTATGGGCATCCGTAGAATCTAAAACTCAAAACTGAAAACTCGAACATATTTGCATTGGCTTCAACGTGTCGCTCGGAAGCCTTACTTTGCGTGCAAAAGGTGTACTCTGTAGTACAGCGGTTCTATTGGACGTTTTCCGTCGTATTTATTTCAGGTTGGATGTGGTTTCGTTGTGACCAGGCAGCGTCTATGAAACTGTTCGTCTAGATAGGATTTTTACTATGACCAATCTCAATGCGAAATAATTGTGTAAAACGGTCTTAGTTTGGCAGTGAGTTTCACGAGCTTTTGTCTGGATCGGCTGTTGATCTCAATTTGTATAGTCTCTTCCACCAGTTTCAGCTTATCTAGGCCTTAAAAGTAACGTTCGACTTTCGTCACGTTTATGATTATGGGACAACTTGAACAAACCTGGCTAGGCCTGTGAGCAATTTTATGTTGTCTATGCTAGCAACGGTTGGGTACGTAGAATAGGGTCAACACAACAATGTGAAGAATACCAGTCAGAATACCAATACACTTAAGATGGCAAAACATCTCATTAATTATTTCTTAGGGCATTTTCCTACTGGATATCAGTCATAATTCGCAAAGTATAGAACAATATAAGGAGTTTTGAGACAAGTTTGCTGTTGTTTCTGCTAGGATTTTTGGAAGATAGATGCTCTTACAACCTCAGATTTTCATTGCGTAAACGATCGCTTTGATTTAAGCAGTGTAATGGAGTAATAGCGATATTTTTTCGCGCATCAATCTGCAGCTAAAAGATAAGACAAATAATGGGACAAATGTACGAAGTCGCGCTAATCGAGTAGCGGTTCAAAGTAGCAGTAAGGTACTGTATATGCTTAGGACTCGCGCACACCTAGTTACTGTATTTGGTATATACCTAGTTATATAGGAGCCATAATGTAACAGAAGCCAAGCTTTCTTCGTAGGTGTTTTTACAGACGTTTTATGTTTAATTGTTTAAGACATTACAGTAGGCCTAGCTGCTTATTTATGATTCTGCGACATGTTTTACTTTGGTCAACACTTACTTTTGGTGGAAAAGTTTAAATTTTATACTGCAAAGAAACATGACTTTCCAATGCGCAATTACGTAGCACCATGTATCTGCCTAACCTTTGTTCATAGAAAGTATTGATGTTGCAGATCTGTACTTTGGAGAGTTGAACAACAATCAAAAGCCTACTGGCGAGTGGAATTTGGCAAGTAGATGTTTAGTCACGGTCGCCAAGTAGCGAGTACTTTTAAAAATATTTGTCGAGGCCTGAAAACCTTCAAAACATGATTTCTCATGGTAGAAATCATGGATACTGTTCATACATGGTATATGGATTTGCCATATTGAGATGTAAATCGTGGATACCTCTAATACTTGGTGTGTGGATTCATAACATTGAGTACAATACCCCTATTGTTTTTGGTGGAGGTGTGTATAACCACGTACAGTAGACTGACCTGTGTGAGCATGCCATATTGTTATTGTAACAGCTAGTTCTGGTTATACTAACAAGCAGAAGTCTAGTGCATTGAAGTAATCGAAACCTCAATGTATTTTGCATTCTCATTATTTTTAGACGTTTCTCTTCTTTTTTTCATATGGTATCCGAAACAAACATAGTCATTGAGGATGATGCAGCCTTTTTCGGAAGAGGGCTGGGGAGAAAAAATATGTAACAACATTTCTACCACGCAACAAGAAAAATAGGTCAAAGTAAAGCCTCAAGGAAACTAATTAAGGGGGTGATTGGACGCATTTTCCCACTATATTTTTGAGTAATTTTTTGTTTGTAGCTATAGATAATGTAAAAGCTTCAGAAGAGCTGGCAAAGGTCCCTTGAGTCCCTCCCTGGATCATCGGAAATGCTATAGTGACGTCACTTTTATTAATATATTTGGTGACAGTCCAAGAGAAAGTTACCACAGGACTACCCTTTAGATGTTGATGATCCGTTAGTTTTATATTGTTTCTAATATAACACGACCTTCTTTCTTCAAAATATACTTGGAATGACAAGCAGCTCGTACCGCTTCTCCACCATATGTTTCCATACATTGCAAGCACGTATATATACGTGTCGTTGAATCGTAGATGATGGTACGTGTAAGTACTTATTTCTGTATTTTTTACAATGTTTATAGCTTCTCATCAACCAGTACAGTACGTGCTCCGGCCCTAATGATCAGGGGCGTCAATGATGGGGGAAGGGGGCCACGTCCAACACTTTCTCAAGGGTGGGGGTACAATATCCAAATGTCCCCAGGTTTAGTGACTCGGGTATACCCGGGTATACGCCTATAGGCGCGGGCACTTCTAAATTATGAAATGTTTCTCACAAAACCAGGCTGATGGGATATGCCCTTCCCCCACTACTGTCCGATTTGAACAATATGTTGTTCAGTTGAGAAAAATAATTTCGCAAATAATGTTTGTATTTGTACTGTGTATTCATTTTCTGCCATGTATTTGACAATGTGTTTTTGTTTTCTTTTGTTGTTAAGCGCTATGTGATCATATCTGGAATAGCGCTATATCAAGCATTTTTTTATATTTATTTTTTATATTTATTTATATGTTGACGATCCAAATTAGATATATAGTCGTGGTGCAATGGTTATAGAGTGCCCTCGAATTATCAAAAACATACATTTTCTCTCTGAATAGGCCTATTTATCGAAGAGAGAGAGGTTGCGTCATCCATGACCATCATATGCATATACAGTTACAAATGTTCTATACTGTATATATTTACTAATAACTTCTTGTAGTTTATATGTGGGGTTAAAAAGTGGAGTGTACATACACACCCATACTAGCATTGCATACCGTTTAAGGACAGAGGCTCAGCAACACCACTTGTGGTACACTGATGGTCACTGTCCCACAAATTTTGACACAGGAACTCATTGTAGTATCACACTGTGTCATACATGTGTAAAAAATATTCTCTGTGTGAAATAGAGGCGTATGTAATACAAGCAGAGGTCTACCGCCATCTACAAAGCAGAGCCTACAAATGACTGCACAGGCATTCAGAATTTACAGAATATATTTGTATCAAATTTAAGAACTGTACCCCACAAGCTACACTGGTGCTCATATAAACAGATTAAGTACACAAACCTATTGCTTGAAAGTTCTCGGAATCAAAATTTTGAAATCAACAGCAGGTCTTTGGTTAGGTGCGGCACTGTCAATTGTTCACTCCTTATATCTGGCCCATTCATTCAAAAAAGGTTGCCCACCCCTGCATTAAGGTATATTTGTATCACATATATGTTCTGTACC
>KN886642.1:67711-79393 GCA_000934455.1 Apostichopus parvimensis
CTCACAAAGACAAGGTCAGAGTAGTCTATGATTGTGCAGCGAAGTGGAGGGATACTTCATTAAACTCGTGTTTATTGAAGGGCCCAGACACGATAAACAGTCTCGTGGGTGTTCTCCACAGATTTAGGCAGCAGCGAATTTCTGACGTAGAGGCAATGTTTCACCAAGTGCAGGTGATAAGCGAAGACCGCGACGTCTTTAGGTTCTTGTGGTGGCCTGGCGGTAATGTAGAAAGTGAACCGTTCGAATATAGAATGACAGTGCATCTCTTTGGTGCCACGTCAAGTCCAGCTTGCGCCGGCTATGCGTTACAGCGCACGGCCAGAGATAACGAGTTACATACTCAGGACATTGTAGGTAAGAAAGCCATTCACTTCATAAGGAACAACTTCTATGTAGACGATCTTCTGGCTTCAGTAGATGATCCAACTGTTGCCAATGGAAGTTGTGGAACGCCTTAGAAGTATTTTAAGTAAGGGCGGCTTTAGACTCACGAAGTGGGTTAGTAACGATCGTGCCGTTCTCCAAAGCATCCCAGAGTCCGAAAGAGCTCCAAATTTACCTAATAGCCTGGAGACTCTTCGAAGTGAGCGAACACTGGGAGTGAGTTGGAATGCCGAAAATGACAATTTCCTATTCAACGTGTGTCGTTGCCCGACAAACCCTTTACAAGGCGAGGGTTATTGTCCATATCAAGTTCGATCTTTGACCCATTGGGTTTTGCTGCTCGCTTTGTTGTCATTGCTCGGTCGCTCTTAGAAGATATTTGTCGCAAAGGGTCTGATTGGGACAGACCCTTGACGGACGAAGAACTTGTGACATGGAAGAAGTGGCTTCAAAATGTTCCTCTTCTTTCATCAATGCAGATCCCTCGTTGGCTACAGTTAGATAACGCACAGCGCGTCCAGCTTCACGTGTTTTGTGACGCATCTCAGAAAGGATATGTTGCAGTAGCATATCTCCGCGTGATAGGTGCTGACAGTGAAGCGAGCTGCTCATTCATTCAAGGAAAGGCCAAAGTCAGTCCAATGAAGCCCGTGTCTATTCCTAGACTCGAGTTAATGGGCGCGGTTCTTGCAGTGACGTTGTACACGTCAATCAAACAAGAGATTAGGTTTGATCTCGATGATGTAATATTTTGGACGGACTCAATGATTGTCCTTGGGTACATTCGCAACGAGGATAAGCGGTTTAAAACCTTCGTTGCGAACCGAGTGTCCAAGATTCATGAGATGTCCTCTCCAAATCAATGGAGACATGTAGGCTCCAAAGAAAACCCAGCCGATGATGGCTCGAGGGGTACATATGATTTAGGAACGTGGCTCTCCGGCCCAAGTTTCCTTTCGAAGAGAGAAAGCGCATGGCCTTCACCGAAACATGATGAAATTGATTTGTCTGGAGACTCAGAAATAGGAAAGTCTGTTGTTCTTAATGTAACTACTTTAGTGAATGATAATTTTTCTGAGCAGTTAATTTCCAGGTTTTCATCGTGGACCAAGTTAGTCAAGGTGTTAGCTTGGGTCTTTCGCTTTGTTAATAAGTCTAGAGGTTCATTGGCAGCAAGTGGCAGAAATCTGTCTGTATCAGAAATCGAAGCGAGTGAAACTACCATAATTTCGTGGGTCCAAAAATTGGCGTTTAAATCCTGGCAGCGTGACCAGCGATTATTTAAACTCAAACCCATTCTTCTTGGAAATGTACTTAGAGCAGGGGGTCGTCTCGACAATGCTGATTTGGGAAATGACGTTAAGCACCCAATTATCTTGCCCCCTAGGGGAGCAGTAGTCACACTCATTATTAGATATTATCATGAGTCGGTAGGTCATGGTGGTTTGGCCATGACGTTAAGTGCCATTCCACATAAGTTTTGGCTACTGAATGGTCGAACAGCAGTGAAGGGTGTAGTAAGTAAGTGCGTTGTTTGTCGTAAGATCCTTGCACGGCCTTCTTGTCAGGTAATGGCCGCATTGCCTTCGGAGAGAGTCTCCTCTGACAAACCTCTTTTTAGTTTTGTCGGCGTGGACTATTTTGGGCCATTCGAAGCGAAAAGAGGTCGCTCGACCGTAAAGAGGTTTGGTTGCATTTTTACTTGCTTGTCCTCCAGAGCTGTTCATTTGGAAGTTTGTGAATCCCTTGATGCTGATTCCTTCCTTAATGCTTTCAGACGTTTTGTAGCAAGAAGAGGTCAGCCAGTTAAGATTTTTAGCGACAACGGTTCTAATTTCCAAGCTGGCGAGAAAGAGTTGAGAAATGCTTTTAAAGCCATGAATAAAGATGATGTAGAAGCCTTTTTTCATAGTAAAGGTTGTGAGTGGCACTTTAACCCTCCTACAGCCAGCCATTTCGGAGGAGCATGGGAAAGGCTTATCAGGTCGGTTAGAAGGATTCTTAGAGGCGTCCTGAGGCAGCAAACGGTCACTGATGAGGTTCTTACTACTGTACTAGCTGAGGTTGAATCTATTCTCAACTCAAGACCTCTCACTGACTTCTCCTCAGATCCAAAAGATGAGGAGCCTCTTACTCCGAATCACCTGCTTTTAATGAGACATGGGCCTGACACCCCAGTTGACGCAGGAGTCTCTTACGGCCGTAAAAGGTGGCTTCAAGTACAGTACCTTGCTTCTTTGTTTTGGAAGAGATGGCGGAAAGAATATCTGCCTCTCCTCCAAAAACGCCATAAGTGGAATGTTTCGAAAGAAATGTTGTCATTGGGGACATAGTTCTTCTCACTGACGAAACAATTCCACGCGGAAAATGGCCTTTAGCTAGAATCATTACAGTTTTCAAGAGTAGCGATGGGAAAGTAAGAAGTGTTGAGGTTAAGGTTCGTAATAAAATACTTAAAAGACCGATCACAAAATTGTGTATAGTAAAGAGAATGTCTGATGAGCCTCATTGTTGATTTTTCTTTGAATATATCTTGCTTTGTCACAGTGTACTAAATTGTTTGATTAGTTGTAAATGTGTGTAAAATCCATATGATTTAACAGGGGGGAGTGTAAACGCGCTCACACGATGTGTTGTTTGTGTATTGTTACGAAGTGTGCGTCATGTAAAGTTGCAGTGCTACTGCGCGTGTGCGTGTTTGTGTGAGTGTGCGTGCGTGAGTATGTGTTTGAAATTTGTTGTTTTCGTTGGTTCTGTCTTTACGGTCATTTACCGAGTTCAGTCGATATCAAGAACGTATTGAAGCAAGAAGTATTTTCCGGTGTTAAACCAAAGATTTTATGTAAGTTGTGTTTTTATTGATATAACGTTGTATATTTGTTGCATACATGATTATTTATTCTGTATGATTTGGATTTATGTATTTATTCTTCAATAATTGACTTATTCATTAATCGATTTCCTGATTGTTTAATTACAAACGTATGTTCCGTTTTCATTTGTTTAGTTACCAGATTACCACACAGATTAACAGACAGATTAATAGATTAGCAGATTAGCAGATTATCAGATTACCAGACAGATTAACAGATTATCAGATTACCACACAGATTATCAGATTAGCAGATTAACAGATTACCACACAGATTACCAGATAGTTGTCAGATATCAGGGCAAAATAAACGAAATCGACTCATTACATCTGCGTTGAATAATCTTTGGATCAGGAATACGGAATAAAGAAATCTTCATAGGCATAGATTTACAGAGGGTACAAAACACCTCACTCTTTCTTGTGGTGGAGGGGGGGGGGTGGTAGGGTGGTAGTTGAGTCTCTCTGTCCCCCTGCAAATTATGTCAATATAGCAGTTGAGTAACACATTTCAAAGCTCCCAGATCTGGATCTAGTCAGAGATTTAATAGTGGTATATCAGCGCTGCATTGAACCAACCTTGATTTGTTGACCTCAAAATCACTTAATTGATGGAATAAGTCGAGGCTCATTACAACGACGGGGCAGCTGGAATATTCCAATCTGAATAAGACAATCTTGTATATATATACTACTCACCGGTTTACAGGAATCAGCTGGCATAACGACGATATGAAAGCCACCTTCACCTGGTCATGGTCAACATCTTGAGCAGAAAAGTTAAACTGGATTGAGATGACGGTTGGTATTTCAGTAGCTTGAGTTGTGACTGTGAGGGAAAAAATAATACTGGTTTTACTCGCATGTAAACTAATATCTCTCTTAAGGTTTTAGAGAGCTAAAAAGACTGTGTGATATGTGGGAAAGCTACAAGGACTGTGTGATATGTGGGAAAGCTACAAGGACTGTGTGATATGTGGGAAAGCTACAAAGACTGTGTGATATGTGGGAAAGCTACAAAGACTGAGTGATATGTGGGGATGTGTGAGAAAAGAGGTGTAATATTAAATTTATTACTCAGTGTATTTTTCATTCTTGTTGAAACTATTTAAAAATTTCATATACAGAGATGGATTTATCATATCTGAGGCTATTTCATTAAACTTTCCATCACCTGTCAATGGTGTAGTATCCATGGCAACTAGTGTGGAATACATTTGGTGAAGATATAAATATGCGAGAAGGGAGTGCTGCATTTTCAATTGCTTAAAGGCATTTTGATTTATTCATACTAGAGAGCTGTGGTAGGGGGAGGGGAGAGGGAGACAGAGTGGAGGGAAGGAAGGGAGAGGGAAAAAGAAGTGTGATATTTTTTGCAAATCTATCATGGATTGGTCAGTAAAAGGGCTATATTTTTTTTAATCCACAAAAAAGGGTTGAAATATTGTTTACTCACAAGAAAACAAAGGAGATGTTGGTATGTCAATTGGTGAAGTATCGAGGATATCAAGAATGCTGTTCCTGTCTCGACAGATGACATTACCTGGAGGGCAGTGGACTTCACCAATGTATCCAGGTATCTAAAATAAATCATAACAAAACAAGAAGAGTAGAAACTAGAAAGGTACTTACGGTGACTCCTAAACACCCTGTCTACGAGGTAATATTGTGTATTGGTTGCGGTTTAATATGTTATTGCTGAGAGTTTAATACGAAAAGCTGTTTGCTCAACCAAATTGAAATGATTCTTGTAGCAATGGTTTGACTGAGCAAAATGACACTTTGTAGGAGGGATTCCATTTGGTCCAAACATCCAAAATCATCAATCGATAAAAAGGTTGAATGAATATCAGCTACATAATTCAACAATTGAATACTTTGGATTTTCAAATATGTTTTCAATGATATTTATGAAAATTACAAGTAAAATTTTAAGAATGAGAATACTCACAAACGAAGGTTATAGTCTATTCAGATTGAGGGAAAGGTTTCTTCCTACCTACCACATAATGGAATGTCTCATAGCGACCACTTTTCACAAACAAATTAAGAATATTCCCTCATATTTTAATAAATTGTTACGATAGAAGGACATTCTCGTGTCCTCTAAATTAGGAACCATAGCTCTAAACAAAACCAATTTCGTGAAAACTTGATGAAAGAATGTTGATGACATCACTGTAATTTTGCAAGCAACACTTAAGCCTATGATTAACCTAGTGATTAACCAGTTGCCAGGGAGATACACATAAGAATCAACAATGTTTACCTACATCATTGGGCATTAAATACTTGACGTATTTACAGAATATTGTACTAGTAAAGGCACATGACTATGATATGCTATTGCTATGTATCTTACATTTCTGGGTAACTGCCACCATGACTATGATATGCTATTGCTATGTATCTTGCATTTCTTGGTAACTGCCACCATGACTATGATATGCTATTGCTATGTATCTTGCATTTCTGGGTAACTGCCACCATGACTTTGATATGCTATTACTATGTATCTTGCATTTCTGGGTAACTGCCACCATGACTTTGATATGCTATTACTATGTACTGGGTAACTGCCACCATGACTATGATATGCTATTGCTATGTATACTTGCATTTCTGGGTAACTGCCACCGTGACTATGATATGCTATTGCTATGTATCTTGCATTTCTGGGTAACTGCCACCATGACTATGATATGCTATTGCTATGTATCTTGCTTTTCTGGGTAACTGCCTCCATGACTATGATATGCTACAGTATTGCTATGTATCTTGCATTTCTGGGTAACTGCCTCCATGACTATGATATGCTATTGCTATGTATCTTGCATTTCTGGGTAACTGCCACCTCCATGTGTCTCCATTAAACCTTCTCCTGCTCTACACTTCCCATACCGTATCTGTTTTGTCATACTTACCGTCACAGGTTCACCAGGGGTACATAAAGTCCACTGTGAGTTGTTTACTTTGATCTCGTACTGACTGGAGTTGTTGATACATCTGGTAAGGTAACACTGACCTCTCAGCTCAGAGTGACCATTGGTCTGGGTAAACGAATACATAGGATGGACTGTTATAACCACTAGCAGTAGTTAGGGTAAATGAATTGATACCATATATGTTTAATTCACAATATATTACAAATTGCTCATCTGAATACTCTCCATTTCAACAAAAAGAAACAGTGTTAAAATAATGATAGAAAAAGCAGCTTAACCAGAAATTTCTTTTTTGGTATAAGTTAGTCCAGTCTAGTTAGCTGTCAATGTCTGGAATGATGTATTGTATATCTTGCTGACCGATGTTTCTCACTGTGATTTATCTTTACACGCCTGCAATAATGTACCCATATAATAATTCAATATTTATATTAAGTCACAAACTTTGAATATAACAAAACAAATATGGCAAATAAAATAACAGTACTAGCAAAATATTGGTTTTTAATGAAGACGAACACAATCTAAGCATTCCAGTGAAAATTGAACTCAATTTCTACCTATAAATTGAAAATGTTGACAGATGAAGTTTTCCCATTTTGTCACAGCAATGAACTTGAAGCAAACAGGTGTGTAAATATCATAGATACACATTAATAAAAACCTCAGATGATAATTTTGCTTTAATTTGTTGTCACTCAGTTAGTTTTGACATTGTATAAAACTTGAAATATTCTGAAGAAAAATTATTTATCCTTAAAACTCAGAGTAAGATGAATAATAATGAAGATTTTATTTATTTCATCTTCAAAGCTTGGATGCAGCTGGTGGACCATTACAGAAGAACATTAACCCTCACCTTACCCTCCTTCAAAATATTAATTAAATAATGGTGTAACAACATTTCACCCAAAAGAACAAAAAGTGTAGTGAATTATCTCACCGTAGGCAAGAGGTTAGATAAATAGCACATGGAGGTAGCGTTAGTTTCATTTGTTGTTTTCACTGCTCCACACCATTCCTGGGGTAGAAAAATATTATAAGTAAAGGTGAAAAAAGAAATTACAGGCAGGTTCAAGATACTGTATTAGCTCCAACATTCCTTGTCTCTGCCACTGAAATATATACCTAATATCCTCACTTCTAATTCAAAGTGCCACCATCACTTTATCAAATTGTCATATCAAAAGAGATGACTTCAACTTCATCTTTTATACAGCAGTGTATGTGATGATGCATATGGCATATCACTCCAGTGACTCACAATATGACTTGTGAACATTTGTAGCATTATTTAAATGTTTTAAAGTTTAACAGACTGTATTACTTGTCATGACACCTCCTTCCTCTCCAGACATTTCCACGAGAGACAAAATGCCCTCTTTTGCACGAATTAAAAAATAAACCTCAAGTGAGCTTAAAGTAGTAATACTACTTCTTGTACTATGGAAAAGAGAGCGTTTGTTACCTGTGATTTGAATACGCTGCACCCACTCAGGTACTCATCTGAAGCGCAGGTGGCAATGTCTTCGTGGAGGTAATGGCAACCCGAGTTACTGATGGCAAGAAAATTAAATTATATCAGCCATCCAATGAAATGCTAAAACTCTTTCTATTATATCACCTAGCTGGAACTTTTGAGCAAGACATTATTTTCTCGCATCAATTGTTAACTTGGCAGAAAAACCAAACAGAACCATTTCAGATCACTTCTATCATTTTTGTTGCTTTTAACACTGTCTTTGCTACTGAATGTCAATTAGACACAAGGAGAACATTCACCCCGGAAATATTTACAGAACCCAATAAAAATGCATTTCATTTTTACAAAACTAGTATTCATGGAAAGAAAGATAAGACAAATGTTATAATAAAGATTTAGTGTTGTATTTGCAATGAAGACCTCAAACCCAAGTACAGAGAGACATGTAGTCTACGACCACTTCATTATAATCTCACAAATGTAAATATTACTCTTGAAATACAACCAAAGAAAACAGCCATTTTAAAGATCAGTGGTTCCCACCATTTTGCAACACAACTCACCTTAACCCTCCCTAACCACTCTGACCCAGTACCTCCCATTGTCACATATACGTTAAAGGGTAAAGAATGGTTAGATAACATATCACAGAGGCTTAAACCAATAAATCTACCTGAATTTTCGACAATAACTGTAAGCAGTAATGCCATTTAGCCCAAAATTGACTCATTTCCTTTCCTCCCCCCCACCCATCCCCCACCCCAAATGTTATAATAAAGATTTAGTATTCCCAGCCTATTTATCCATAGGCTGGGAACCACTGTGCTATACCAACAATCAATTGACAACTATACCTGCTATTACAGAAGTATTCTGTATCTTGCAGACAATACTCAGAATATGCAAATTCACATCCTTGACCTTTGCCCCAGGGATATTCATCTGCATATTCATAGTTGACTTTGTACCATCCAGAGTCTTCAAAAACAGAGAGGGTGATTTCATCAAGAAATGTAAGGTGTGGCTGTAGATAGATAGAAAGAAAACCCATTAAAATGGACCGAGTATCATGTACCACTAAGTAGTTAACTTAGAGTTGAACGAATCTTTATGACGTTGTGTCATTATCCGCAGTGACAAAGCAGTTTAATAATACAAACTGCAGTAATTCCTGATTAAACTTACTTACTTGTAGACCGTTGACCTCAAATGACCTTGGATATTGACGAAAAATCCCATAGATTGTCTACTTAACAACGGCAAGCTACTGTACACACCAAGTTTAAGTTTCCTGCAACCTTTTCTTCTTGAGATATTGCGTGAACAATGTTTCAGATTTTGACCCGTACTGACCTCAATTGACCTGACCAATACCAACAACAATCCCAAACCAGTTCTACCTAAGGGGAATCTAAATACCAAATTTGAAATGTACCCCAGTTATCCTTCTGAAGTTAAGTGTTTACGAGCAAGTGTCACATTCACACACACACCATCACCATCGCATAGATTCCTTCTGCCTTTGGCAAGGGAATGAAAAAGGTGTTTTCTAAAATATTTGAAATCAAATCTAGACACCATTTGTCCTTGATACACAGTGAAACAGCATAAAAAAAATATGCAAGCTATTTCTTAGTTGGATTCTTCATATGATATCTACCTCGGACAAGACAGGAGCCATCAGCGATCCAAGCATCACTTGACTTTCCCAATGTGACGACGAGCTGCCTCCATTCTGAACCAAGAAGAATATATCGGAGCAATAGTTAGTAACACATTCTTGAATGACTTTTTATCATGATATATTCTAAGATCAAGCATTCACATTTTAATATTTAAATACATATTGATCAATTTTAATACTGATGCTCATTTTGTACAGACAGAAACAGCCTACAAAATGAAACAACACATTTCATATGAGAACAACCAGAACTACAAAACTAATGCACTCAACCAAAAGAAAGAGATTGCATTTATGGTACGCGACACTACAGCAGTGTAGACAGTCATTCTTCAGTAGCAGACTTTACACATTTCAGGTGCACGATATTTCTCATGGTTGAATGAAACACCTGAACAATTCATTTTTCTCAATTTGAAATGAGAATTAGTACAGACTTAATGTTTAGTGTATATATCACTTAATTACCTGAGATGGCAGTGTTTCCATCAAATAAATGTTTTGATCTCCCCTCTCACCCCTCGCCTCTGCCATATTGTACCTACCATCCACCAGCATTGAGCAGCTCTAATTGCCCTTCACCACCCCCCCCCCACACCCCCCTCCTACACCCTTTGAACCTCCAACGGTACATTCTTTCCTCTTCTTTTAACTTTCTTCTCTGCACTGAATGTGTTCTGATTATGACTTGTAACGCCAAGGCTACATACTTCAAGTTCTTCAATTTGGAATTGTTCTGGTCATAACTACTGAACCCAACACCAAAGAATGACATCCTAGGTATAATCAAAACTTAAGGCTTGAACATGACATTCCACCTTCCATTACAAAATACTGATATCAATGATTCTTTTCAACAGATTTTCCCCCTTGTCCCCCAACTCTCACTTAAAGCAAAAAGAACTTACTTTATTCTCCAAAGGCACACCGATACTATCATCTGTACAATTCCACTGTTTTTGTGCAGCTAATGAAACGGCTGGAGTGTGGAGCCTAATCTGTCCTGCTGCATCTTCGTAGACGATGTCTCCTCTGTCCTCACAGTGGAGACCTTCCCCTGGAGAAGAATTGCAAAGCAGTTAAAACATATGCTTGCCGATGAATTGCAAAGCATTAAAAACATACATCAATCCTTGCAGATGAATTGCAAAGCAGTTAAAACATACATCAATGCTTGCAGATGAATTGCAAAGCAGTTAAAACATACATCAATGCTTGCTGATGAATTGCAAAGCAGTTACAAAATACATCAATGCTTTTCGATGAATAACAAAGCAGTCAAAACATACATCAATGCTTGCAGATGAATTTCAAAGCTGTTACAACATACATCAATGCTTGCCGATGAATCGAAAAGCAGTAACAACATACATCTATGCTTGCAAATGAATTGCAAAAGATTAAAACTTGTTTTATTTACTGATCAGTAAATAATAACTCTCTTGTTTCAAATAATGTAATTTTCAAACCAAATTCAAGTTTGATGGGCCAACCACTGATCATAACCAATAAAGAAACACCCGAGTGTGCGCACCTCTCTTTTATTAAACATGTTTTGATATGTGAAGAATGACTTTGTGAAACTGAGCTCATCACTTAGGTGAATAATTACTACTAAAGGTAATACTTAGGTACTAAGTAATAATAATAATAATATAATATTAATAATATAATATTAATAATACTATTAATAATACTAATAATGTGGTACTAATTATAACTTAGATAAAAATAGAAGAGCTATTTAGGTTCTTCCACAATACCAGGTATGGACTGAACTTTGATTAGCCATAAAAAGCAGCAACCTATTTGCAATAAGTGATTCAACTACCTGATTTTTTACTAATTCTAATTTGGACTCAACATATCAGCATGCATTTCCAAACAGTCTGCCTAACCAAATTAACTATTTTGTAATAACTGAATTATATCCTATCTTTTCTCCATAATTGGTTGGATTTTTAAAGCATATTCTAGACCCCCCCCCTTCTATGTTTAACTTCAATTTTATCTAGGAAAAAAGACTCACATCCTATAAGTCTCCCTAATTTGTTTGGACTTTTAAAGGATATTTTCCCCATCCTCCAGTGCTAAGTTCATCTTGATTTTTTGTCTTTCTAAAATGAGGTACACTGTGCAAGAAATTGCGTTGGAATGATACATAACTAAGTAACAATAAGTAGAGCATGCTGTCTTTATTATGATAATAGGAGATTTTTGGTCAAAACTTACCACAGACTGAGCAAACTTGAAATGTATCAAACAATCTTTGTGAAAACCCAAGAATATGGAATATCTCATGAAGTGCGAC
>KN886643.1:0-12216 GCA_000934455.1 Apostichopus parvimensis
TAGGCTTATACACTCTTTGTTTTTTGCTTTATTTCTCTCTTTTTTTACATTTTTTTCTGTTAGTTCGTTCATGTTTTTTTGTTGTTGCCAAATTATTGATTCCAGTCATTTAGGAATCGAAATTCATCTTGAATTTATCGAGATGTTTGGCGTAGCTGCCAAACTTCGTTTTTTCTTTCTCTCACTCTCTCTGATCATTTGCTAGATTTTTCTATTCTTCTTTGTTTTTTGTCTCTTCTTATTACAATGTAATTCAATCCACGGTATGAGATAACAGCAGAGAGGAAATCTCAACAGCTTCTGGCTTAGTCCAAGAAGAATGGTCTATACACACAAACACACTATACATGCACTTGTAGTGTATCAAAACATACCCTTAAACCATGCAAGATTTTCCGATCGATATTGATATAAAATTACTTTTATTTAGGCTCGGAGATTTAATCAAATATGTTAACTTCTTCGCAGGAAGCGAAATTTGAGACTTTTAATAAGTTTGGGAAGAAAAGTAGTGATGAACAAACAGGACCTTGTAGTGATGTTTGTCATGTTCATTTGTATACAATGACGTTTTCAATAAGTAATAATAAAGAAACCAACTTAAAGAGTAAGGAATTGGGAAATGATCTGCAAAAGTTTTGAGTAAATTACGCGTCACTTTCACTATCCATAGTCATAAGGCTGACAGGCTGCTGAGGTAACGCTTACAGGACACTAATATGTCCAACTTTTATGTAAATCAATTCTAACATTAAGGTATATATATGCTTTAAGGTATCTTAAATCAACTGGGGACGTTGAAGCCAACTTCCTGTGTAGGGGAAGGGGAGTGGGGGGGCAGCCTCATCAGAGAAAAGAAATTGTGCTAATAACCTCTTGACATTTGAAAATGTGTGACTTTTGAAAAGGTGGGTGGGAGTTATAACAACCCCCCCCCCCCCACATAACCTAATATCCCCTGGATCCTCGCCTCATTAGAGAGCATTGTGTCTAATTTTCCGTAGGCTTATCCTTGTTCTAAGTGTGGTTAGATTCAAAGATAACTGGATAGGCTCGAACTAAGAGCTCTCTGTGTGCGTTTTTTTTTGCTCCTACTTATCGATTTATTGGACTTTCGATACCGAAAAGTTTGTGTCCCACAAATTTCATGAGTAGCAGTTATGTGTTGTAAGCGATTGACTTTGATGTCTAATTTCGTCAGCTCTTGTGTAATCTCTTATAAAGTAACGTCACAGATGATTTGACCGTTAACTAACTCTCAAGTCTTGACTGTCATAAATTTGTCCTAATAAATTAACACCGGCATTGTCCACTGATTAGTATATGTTTATTTGCACTGACAAGATGGACACAGTCTTATAACATCAATTTGACAAACAAATATTGCTGTTATTCTGTTGCTAGGCGATCTCATAAAAGTAACAAATACCAAAAAATATGATTATAAATCAGTTCAAGATGGCCTCTTAAGTAAAGGAAGTGACGTCATTCGTTTGCTTGAAGGTATAAATCGCGATCGTTAGATTTATTATTTTCGTTTAGAAAAGAAGTACAAAATCGAACAGATTTTGTTTCAGTTTTTGAATGATGCTTTCCTGACGTCACACTCTAACAAGTGTTATGAATTATAAATTTTCACAATTTTCCATTCAAACAGTCCTTCAGTAGGCCCATTTGCCTATCTCCAAATAACTATCGACTGCATATGTTTGCTTTGTTCTTGAATGAGAAGGGGAAGGGGGGGGGGGGGATAGGGAAGCCAGAGGGAGGAGGAGAGGTGGGAAGAGGAATGGAGACATCTGTTTCGTTCTCTCTTACATTCACTGCATCACATACTTCTTCAAGTATTATCAATGGCTCTACAATGTCAAATGTGTAATTTAGAAATAGTACCAATGTAACTATGAATGTGGTCTCCATGTAGGTAATATCCGACCGGACCTTAATTTGAAAATGTCCGACCAGGCACTCTCTTCAATGGTCAAATTTTACTGCCCGAAATCGATGATCCTAGGCGTGTATTATCTACTTTACGTAAATTCTGCTTAAGTACTTAGTTTAATCCTGTTGTTAAAGTCTCCTAAAGCAATGCTGGAGTTTCTGTTAACACAACTTTATATATTTATATAGATATATATCCGTTGGATTAGTCTGAATTGATTAAAAGAATCTAAACTAAAGATATTTCACAGCACGTCCCTCTTTCTGTATCCCTTAATAAGTTACCAGTTGTCATATAAAGTTTTAATTTTATACTGGATTAATTTAAGGTAGCATGTACGCCGGTGCTTTTAATTAAAGCATTTTCCGATACATCGTGACGTCTGTCCGACTGGAAGATGTCCTAGTCTTCATCCAATAAAGTGTCCACCAAGTATAAATATCCATATTTGAAAGTGGAGACAGCTCAGCTACCTGAAGTGTTTTATATTCAATCCTCAACGATCCATTCATACAACACGTTATGAAACAAAAATTCAAAATTCTAGTTTGCTGCAATTTTTAGCAGCCGATGAAATCAATAAATCAGTCGCTTCGGTGACACTCAACCTATAATTTGTCTTAATTATGCTTCATCCCACTGTTGACACCAGTTTATTTGTTGAAAGGGGAAGATTTATGCGTCCAAAAGTCGGAAGTATCACCAAGCTACCGACCAGAATCAATAATAAAGGGTTGTATACAATGGGGTCTGTAAATTAAATAACAGCGCAATATATTTCACAAAAATAGACGAATTTGCCAGACAGTCAAGAGGCATTCTGACCATTTGTCTTCAGTCCCGTCCCTCGTTTCTGTGGGCCCATCGAAAGGATAAGTTATAATTAACAGATTGTCACGCGACCTCGTTGTTTCAATCCTTCATTGTGTCACTGTTATGTAGGACATCACCGAACATGCATATCCCATTGGTCATAAATGCGAACATGGTTTGAATTCAAATTCTTTCACAAGATACCAGTCTTTTGTGGTTTAAATGAAGAGAAAGGTCATTAGATATTGATCAGATACAGGCAAACGCAATACATAGAAATCAGATGATTTGTGGATATCATGATTTAATCATAAAACAGGATAATTGTTGTCGTAATTGAGTTATTACATAATTTCCATAATGATGAACCTACCATAATTATACACAATTATACAATATAGTCATCTTTGAATATTCTTGCTATTATTATACATATATGTTATGAATTGAAAACATTAATCATTTAATGGTTTGGTGACTGTCAAATAGACTTCTAATAATAACCCTTGAAAGATTAAGAAGAAGAATTGAAAGTCACTTCTGAATAACCGTTAAATTGAAATAAATATAAAATAATCATGAAATATTCATGATATTAATCATCAAACATTTTCAAAGTGAAGACCATATACCTTATTTGTTTACATTTAAGTAGGCTGTTTCATATCATCATATAATTTTGTTGTCCTCGTTAATATAAACAAGGTCTAAATTTACGAGTTCGATCTGATATACGCATGGTTACGCTTCCTTTTCAAAGCTTATGAATGAACTACAAACTTAAGACCATTGGTTAAAATTGCTTATATAATTACTTTTATTTTAACGTGCGATCAACAACTTTTCTTTATCACAAGTCTGCTCGCTTGTTCCCAATCCTTTTTTTGATAAATTTATTTCATAAACCTTATCGATGTTGTTTATTAAACTTGATAACGACAGTTTGCCTTTAAATGGAGTAGGTTGACATGCACCCACTTCGAATCTTGTTTACTGTGAACACTGCTGAGTATAAATTAGATATAATGTCAAAAAGATGAACTATCCGAGGTCCATTCGCGAGTAATAAATGGTGAAACTGCGTGTTTTATTGCGGGTTTTCGAGTGTAGTGCACCAGAAATGTTCAGACTGAACATTAAAGTGACTTCTTACGTGATTTGTGTTTCATTCCAGGTTCCTTCATATAAATAAATCAGCCATCTGCTCTCTTTTCTTTCTGTTTTATTTTTTGTATTGTTGACAGGCTTAAAATGTAAATTGTTGAGGACTAAATTGTTAATAATTTGGCTCCTGATTGCGCAGAAACCCAAGACAATAATTGTATCGTGTTATTAGATATAGATTACAATTAACTGAACAAGACAGGTATATCATATAATTACTTCCAAATGAGATGGTCTAGGAAGTGGCCAATTAAAACGAAGCTTGTCTACCGTCTGCGCTCCGCTCCTCCCCGCCCGGCCCCGCCACACAAGCTCGACCCCACTGAAACGCCACGCCATTGAAATTGATCTTATCTAGTATGACGTAATATAATAAAGGGGAATAAATTGATAATGATATAAAAAAATTTAACGTAGCCGAACATTACCCGAACCACTTGAGTATTTTGGAACGGTATACAGAGCTGTTGAAGTAATAGATAATGCGATAATAAATCTGATTCTTTAGTAAACTGTTGAAAACAATGAAGTATTTGACTAAAATCAACACGTGTTCTGTGTTAAGAGGAACTTCTGGTGGCTAAAACTGATTTACTGCACATTTTTCTGCATATTTAGGTCAAATTCATATCCTCATAGCATTTTCTATGGGCAAAAGATATATATATTTTTGCAAAGTTGGCGATATTTTGTGATATTTTGTAATATTTTGTGATATTTTGTGATATTTTGTGATATTTTGGTGATATTTTGGTGATATTTTGCGATAATTTGTTATGATAACTGGCAAGAGTAAATGTCATTGTTGTAGTCTTGTTTTCTATAATATTTATCTGTGGCAGAGGGAAATAGTATTTTTACAAAACAGTTGCATTGTGATGACATTCTTTCTACAGAGAACACTGACAGCTATGATCAAACATTCCAAATGTATCAGGTTTCAATGATAATCAAGATGAAGATAATCATAAACAAGTAAAAGATCTTTGGAGAGCGTTTCCTTGTATGACGTCACAGATCCCCCTACTGTGATCTCCTACTCGCGTAATAGATGGTTTAGCGTCTCAGCACCCGATACACACAGAGAACACAGTTACTACTACTGTAAATCTTAAAGTTTTGTACCAAAGTAAAAACTGGATCGTGCTATAAATCGGTAGCATGTGATATTACGATCTCTGCGTGAATCGGCTGTTCTCAGTCAATAGTTAATCGACCATATCTCGAGTGAAGGACAAAATAATGTTTATCAACCATCAGCGTGGAATAGCATTCTCTTCAATATCAGTGTTACATTATCTCCTCCCCTCCCCTCACCGACCCCCAGAGCATCCATTTAAGTCAGTTTCTCGACGTGTTCATTTTTGGTTCTGTGTCAATCATGGTAAAAATTAGCAAAATATCTTTAATCCTATTTCAACTCTTTTTTTTTTTGTTTCACAGAAACTATAACCATGTCTCGACCGGACATAAGAACCTATCACCTTATCGCATTCTCATTATGCGCATGCGTACTACTTGCATTAACAACAGCGACACCGGTGCGGCGTCACGCAGCAGCATTCCCACGCTATTTAGAAGAACCAGAGTACATTCCACTCAGAGAAATCAGGCAGAGGCTGTTGGCATCACACGGTAACCGGAAAGGAAAGGGCAATTTTGGCAATTACGGTATGACGATGTTCGGTAGGAGAAGCGGTGATTTTGATGGTGAAAATTTCGGGCCTATTAGAATTCCAGATTTTGATGCGACGTTGGATTAAAGAGAACTTGCTCAATTTTAGCTTGAGAGAGAGAGAGAGAGAGACAAAATAAGGAAAGAATGGGGCAATTTTTTTTGGTGTGGATACTACTATGCCTTCCAAAATGGATTAACAACGATGGTTACTACTTTCTCTACTGAGGTTGCGCAGTTGAAGCAGTTTATTGATCCACGATGTAGATGATGCAATGGTTTCTAACTCGTCTTTGCACGATGAATTTTAACCATTCCCTTATTCAGTAGGTCATATTTTCGACGTTTTCTGTACAACGACAGGGAGACACGAAACAAACGACAAATCTTGTCAAATATTTGAAGACAAAGACGATGAAGAACGTTTTATGGAAAAAATGTATACATTATTTGCTGATATTATTATAAACAATAATTCCCGATTCGTAAACAATAGAGTTAATGTTACGATCAGAAAAAATATTGGCTATGGTTACTTAAATGTGGTATTCATTCTATTTTGTTGTTGTTGGTAATTCTGACGATGAAAAATAAAACTGAAACAAAAAACATATTTTGAATGGAATAAAAAGGCTTCCTTACAATACAACAAGAAAAAATGGTACGAAAGAATAAAAAGAAACTACTGGTCGAAAAAAATAGTACCGCTTTTGATAATGTTCCTCTATTTATCAGTAGCTGATTAGGGTTTGCAAAATAAGTCAAATAAAAGACGATATATTAATTATTCAGATTTCAATTTACATATTCTCATTGTGTTGTATGGCCCCATCTCAGTAAGACATACTTTTCCCTTATAGCTAAAATCTAATTAATCATACGCACAGGATTATTTGACGTTGGCACAGAGTAATACTGTCACGCTTTCCGTTTCTTGATGAAATCAATCAAAACCACGTGGTTATATTAGAAAAAAATATTATAAAATAGGTCAGTAAGTCTTGCTGACTTGATAACTTAATTCTCAAACAGCAAATGAACATGTTTGAGTTGCCTATTACATAGCATATATCTATTACTAAGAAATGTTTCTTTTTCATAAAAATGTTAACATTCGAACATTTTCCTGTGGTATGTGTTGGCATGAACATTCTTCAATTACGAGACTTATGTAGATTTTAGTCAAGCATTTCAGGACGGTGACACACATTTTTTTGTTTATGTAACGATCGATATCTCATGCAAGTAAGAATTGCGAGATTGTAACTTTAGTTTCGTTGATTAGCGAGCTCTAAATTAAAGAAGTGGGGGTCTAAGGTTTACACTGTTTGATTGAATATTTTGACTACTTCGTCTCTATGGCGATGGCAGGTGGCGCTGGTCGATATCTAATTTTAGAAATAAATACAGGGTACCGGGGAGTATGTAGCTATTATAGAGGGTTTGACCCTGATTTATACCCGACCTAATTTGGAAAGAATTGCAGTCAATAAACATCACATATGCCATCCTATCAACAAGGTGCCACTCTCTTATTTAAGACATGACTAAATATGACGTCATTTTAATCTTATAAGTCTCAGTTCTGAAGACATGATTGTCGCTGTGTTACACTTTTACATTTTTTTTCTCGATATAACTTCGAAACGTTGCATTGCGGCTAATATAATATGTTAACAGTTATAGCTGATTTCAGGGGTTTAATCGTCCTCGACTAAAGGGGAACGACTGGACATAAAAATGTTCCCCTCCCCCTCTCCTCCACTACCCTAACCACATTTGAAGGATCATTAATCTACCAAAGTTTGTGAGATGATAACATTTATATCAACAACATGAAACTTGCCATCATAATCTATTGTTTTGATCAAGGACGAAATGTACCGTGTTTAAAATATGATTATAAATGGACGTCATTCGAAAACGGAGGCTTGGCAGAATAACAAATTTTCCCCAAAGTGAACTCCGATATAGTGGCATATGAACAAATTTTGAAATAATTATGATATTTGCATATTTAAACAATATTAAGCCCACTTAAAACACAATTGTAGCTCCTTTTGTTTTCTCCTGATATTTTTATTGACGTTTTCATGACGTCAGATGTGTCGACGTTTTTATTTTACTACAAATATTTTTGCTGTAATTATTTTCTTTGAATGAAATTATTAAAAAAAAACGTATTAAACTTTCAACAAAATAAAAGAGAGAATAAATGTATTGTTTTCTTGCTTTGAAATATTGGAATTTACAAACAAAATCTGCCAACTGTCGATCAAGTTTATCAACAAATAGCCTAATAGCCTTTTCGGTTGTGTGCAACATATAAAAAATTCATAGGAGATGTTTTGAACACTTTCATTTTGGCACGGCTGATAAACAAAAAACACACTTAACTTTGGAGCCAAAATGGATGCCTTTTATAAACAAAGTGTAATTAAAATGGGGCTTTATCCGTTGAGTTGATCATGTGTTCACCGTCCACAAAATGACGGATTAAATTTATTCGTATTTGCAATATTTCCACAAAATAAAATTGTTAGTATTGGTTAACCTCTAATCGACAATGTCAAAGAGAATAAACGGCTATAAATTATCTGATATTATGATCGGAAAAATTGTTTAAATTCCTGAAATGACGTCATCGACGACATTGGTTTCTTGTTGAATAATTGAATCTCTAAAATTTCTCCAGAAGTTTATTTGTTGTTTTGCCTTGTATTGTCACAGAACAAAATGACCATAAAGCATTTATGACGTTAATATGAATTATGCATATGAATTATAAAACTATTGAAATACGGTAGTTCTCCAGCATTATTATCACAATTATTATATTATTCAATTTATTTAATTTCACAAATTAAAGATTATCTTATTTATTTTGAAATGTGCTAACACCTTTGGTAATTATGTCTCTTAAAACAGTGAATATTACTTAAATACGATTCCGAAAGAAGGAGAAATATTTGGGATCATTTTTAAGCTATACCGTCGAAAATGAAAGTCTTTATCACAAATAATTTTCAGCTGATGTCCTTTTTGAAAGATAAGGATATACACTTGTTTGAAACTAATTCTTGCAATGACCACAATTTTTGTTTTTTGGTGTAAGTTTTATTTATTTTTATTTATTCCATTTATTCAATATTTCATGACTGCTGTATACAATAAACCATAAAAGTGGAGAACATTTTTTCTTTTTTGAACTGTATAATTGTAACATTGGTCATAAAGACGGTGCATCGTTAAAAAGTCGAAAAATGAACAAGAATAAAAGTAAAAAATGTCCATTGGCTGTTTTTTCTCTCTTTGTTATATGTTTTTGCCTATCTCTATTGATTCTGAATTGATGTCATATTTGAACGCAATTGCGAGTTCGTCCGCAAAATTCGTTAAAACACTCGTGATTATTTTATATTTTCATATCATAGACATTAATTATGTCTTTATATCTTAACCATGGTGATAATTTAGTATTTTTATTATTATTTTTATTTTTTGATGTGTACGATAATTTAAAGGCATCGATTATAAAATGTTGGTTTCTTTGTGATTCTTTGCTTTATGTGAAGTGTTTGCCGACCTGACCACAACAGACATGATTAAATAACTACATAAATATATGACTATATGAATACAGCATGCATGATGGAATGACTTCATATATATATAAACATGGCTGCATGACTACATGACTATATATTACTACAAGGCTGTATGATTACATGCATACATAACTACATGACTAATGGACTACATCAAACATGAGTGCATTAATTCATATACATGATTACATTGATGTATGACCACACACCGTCGGTACATGACTACATGGCTGGTATGATTACTTGGCTGCATGAATGCATGACTACATGACTACATCAAACATGATTACATGACTTCATATTCATGATTAAACTCATGCATGACTACAAACCGTACGTACATGACTACATGGCTGTATGATTACTTGGCTGCATGAATGCATGACTAAATGACTACATCAAACATTATTACATGACTTCATATTCATGATTAAACTCATGCATGACTACATACCGTACGTACATGACTACATGGCTGTACGATTACTTGGCTGCATGCATGGATGACTACATGACTACATCAAACATGAGTACATGACTTCATATACATGATAACATTGATGCATGATCACATACCGTACGCACATGACAACATGGCTGTATGGTTATATGGTTACATGAATGAATGACCACATGACTACATCAAACATGAGTACATGACTTCATATACATGATTACATTCATGCATGACTAGATACCGTATGTGCATGACTACATGGCTGTGCGATTACATGGCTGCATGAATGCATGACTGCATGACTACATCAAACATGATTGATTACATGTTTGCATGACTTCATATAGATGACTACACTGCTGCATAACTACACGCGCATGACTATATAGCGGTATGATTACATTGCTGCATGAATGCATGACTACATGCCTACATCACACTTGATTACATGTTTGCATGACTTCATACACATGACTACACTGCTGTATGACTACATAGTGGTATGATTACATTGCTGCATAGCTGCATAAATACAAAGACTACATAAATATTTGATATATAACTACATTATGAAACAAAACCCCATGACTTCATGACTATACACAGCTACACGACACGTGGTATATGACTAGATAGATATATGACTACGTGCTTACATGACTTAATGACGACATAACTATAACGTGCGACTGTATTCATGAAGCACGGAATAGCTGTATGATGATATTAGCAAAGACGAATTTAAAGGATTACTAAAAGCACACAAAATAATTTTCGTACATTGTAGACCGCTTTAAAAATTGCTATCAGCCCAGGTGATATTTAAATCACACTTTTATTTATTTACTTATTTATTTTTTCAGAAATGACGCTTTAAACAGTTGAGGTTCGTCAATTAAAGTGACTGAACTAAAAACTAAAAACAATAATCATTAGGTCAGTTTCTAGATGCAACACAAAACACAAGCGGGGAACATTAATTGTTAGTTGCACAATAAACAGTTAGAAGTGAACATTTTTTGAAAATGTTTGTTATAAAATATCGTTCAAAAAGATCTCACGTGTGGTCTAACCAGTTTATTATCACATCGAGAGCAAAAGATCCGTTACCTTTAGTATACAACTGTATTCACAGTTTCGCAAAACTGATACTTGCCATTAGAACTAAGGCAAAGTACCATAGTCATGCATGGTATATACAACATTGCTGAATCGAGTGAATTTGCTTTAAAGGTTCCTGTGCCAGACAATATAACACTCATCTTGAAAAGAGAAAAATATTCCACACTGTTAATTGAGAACTGCATCTCAATATCTGGTCATTAAATCGAGATAATTTATGATTGATTGTGCTGGGTTTAATCTGTTCTCCCCCTCTCTCTCTTCTGACTGGCCAAACCCTGTACTTCCTACACAACATGGATTTCAGTATAAAGGTGATCTGTGACGTCATCATGGCGAGTGTTCTTCAAAATTTTTACTTCCCTACGATAATCCTTCTACTGCCGATTTATCCTTAAAAATAAAATGACGTACCTATAAAATGACGTAAATAAAATGACGTAAATAAAATGACGTACCACGTAAAGTGACGTACCTTGGGATGTTCGCTTAACTGACAAAAATTATGCGTTTTTAGAAATTTCATCAAAATGCAACAATTTGGTACAAATATGATTTTTACTTTTATGGATAAAAGTGACTTGAATATTTTAAAGTAAAAGTTGGAAGCATTTATTTTTTCAGCTCAATTGTCATGTGTAATGAGTTGATGACATCATTCACCCCGCTGTTGCCAGATGCATTTATAAATTATCACCAACTTGGAAAAAAATAAAAATAATCATCATTTCTTCGCCATATAAAAAATATATGAGGATATGGTATTTACCAGAGAAATATCCAACATTTTTGTAAAAGCAACCAGCATCAGCCACCGAATTATCTATGAGAGTGATATTTTAATTTGCTAGACGACAGGTTTTGTTTTGGGAACTATGCGAGTCAAAATTAGACTCTTCTATACCAAAGGCGTCGAACTGCTCAACTATGAAACAGTAATGTTTTTTATTTTATATTTTACGTATATGCGCTAAATCACATATGTCGTCGTGATATTAACAAAAGGAACTTTACGCTTGAATGAAAATGAGAATATACCATAATTCTCTTTACTAATGCTTTCCTGCCAGTAATGTTCATAAAAACATGTCTAAAAGACAAAGAGAAAGAGAGATGAGGGGGGGGGGGTGGGAGAAACGAATGTTATTGTTATGTACTGATTCATTGTTCATAATACCAATTTTAATGCAGCTTCTTATGATGAGATGACGACATCTCTTTGAAACAAGGATTGGAGAATTATTTTACAATCGTCTATGAATGGACTAAGGTTATTACAAATGCATTTTTCATGGTCTTACAGTCACCGCCGACGCAACTTTTTATTAAAAAAGACCTTCATAATTATAACCATAAAATATTAATGATTATAGGTTATAGATTGAAAAAGGAAGGTTGAACGGAATATTGTAAAATGAGAAATTGTCCAATTGCC
>KN886644.1:0-19217 GCA_000934455.1 Apostichopus parvimensis
TTTCGTGTTTTTCGGATATTTTCTATTTTACTTTCAAGAAATCTTGCTTATGGTTTTTAACTGTATTTTCTCTCTTAATTTTGGTCTGATGACAGTTTTTGGTTGTAATTATTTTTAAACTTTCTGAAGCAAAATTTATCATATCTCTGATCTATGTTGAGTCTGTTTTGAAGTTCATCTGCACCACTGTTGCTCTGCAGAATTTTAAAGCAGCAATTCAAGGTTGAGAGTGTAACATTTCTTAATGTTATTTGATTTAAACCAAACTTCTTTATAAACAGTACAGTTCATTATCTTCAATAGTGCAACACCTTTCTATATCATTTTCATTAAATCAAGGCTGTACAACCAGTTGGATGAAGTGAAACAGAGACAGACGGAAGCAGAGAGACAGAAGAACTATGCGGAAAACAGAAAGAAAAGGAAGGAATATGAAGAAAAGTTAAAGAAGAGAAGAATACTGATAAAGAGTCAGGCTCAGTCAAAGACATGAAACATTAAATAAACTCATCTGTAAAGCTGTGTCCTCATTCGGATGTCTCGGAAGATGGGGCCCGGGAGACAAACAGCGGTAGATACCGAAAGTACTATAGAAATAGTGGTGCATAAGAAACCATCATTGCTGCATGCTAAATATTTCCATTATGTACCTTGTTTCTAGCAAACTTATATTTGAAGCTAATTTTTAGAGGGAAGAAATATTCAGAAGAGGGAGATCTGGGCCTGCTGCACCACCTCAATGGATTCACTCCTGTTATTGGATTAGCCTATTTTTGTTTGTTCTCCAAGAATCGGGCATCAGGGCCATAAGAGGCATACACAGCAATGAACATATCCAATCACAACAGTAAATGTTCTATTTCCAGCACTTGAAATTATTATGGAAACATTGTGAAAAGTCAAAGACAACTGAAAATGTTTTTGACATTGGGAGTTTTGGAAGTCAAACAGTTGCTTTAAAGTTTGAACCTGTCACTTATACAGACTGAAATCTTGATGAAGAGGTGAGGTGGTTCCTGTTGATTAATTCCCCTTGTTCATGTATGTAATATTAAATGGATAAATGTACTTCTTAGGAAGATTAGAAAACATTCTCTGGGAGGTACAGGGAATATTTTAGCGTTCAAACTTTGGGTAGCGCTTTCAAAGGCTCTGAATTTCCTTTCTCTCATTGAATACTACAAGTTTCCTGTGTAGAAATTGCTATACACCTTAACGCAGTTTGTATAGCAACTTGACCATTTTGTATAGCATTTTGCGATGCGATACAGGGAATATTTTAGCTTTCAAACTTTGGGTAGCGTTTTCGAAGGCTCTGAATTTCCTTTCATTGAGTACTTCAAGTTTCCTGTGTAGCAAATTGCTATACACCTTAACGCAGTTTGTATAACAACTTGACCATTTTGTATAGCAGTTTGCGATGCGATACAGGGAATATTTTAGCTTTCAAACTTTGGGTAGCGCTTTCAAAGGCTCTGAATTTCCTTTCTCTCATTGAATACTACAAGTTTCCTGTGTAGAAAACTGCTAAACACCTTAACGCAGTTTGTATAACAACTTGACCATTTTGTATAGCATTTTGCGATGCGATACAGGGAATATTTTAACGTTCAAACTTTGGGTAGCGTTTTCGAAGGCTCTGAATGTTTTTTCTTTCATTGAATAATACTATAGTTCCTAAGTAGAAAACTGCTATACACCTTTGTGCAGTTTGTATAGCAACTTGACCATATTGTATAGCATTTTGCGATGTGGATACTGGATAAATTGTTCCCTGAGGTATCTGATCAGAACTGAGATGAAACGAGTTCTAATGCTTAACCGAGTCTTCTTTTTGCACTCCTTAGCTTACAAACCTAGTTTTGTTAACTAGGAATAAATGAAGGGTCACCAATCCATATCCTATTTTCAATATGTCAGGTTGAGGTTAGCATGTAGTACTTCCAACACAACTAATGCTACACAATGAGAAGAAAATAGACTAAGGAAGACGATGATGAGAGAAAATTTCTTATTTCTGTCCTTTTTCTTTTCTTTTCCAACTGTGATATATATACAGTACTGTACATTTAACAGTGAAAAACCTTTATTTTTCCTTTCTTTTAAGAATGTGACACTTACTTCTGTATCAATGGCAAATGTTTTATTATTTAGTGCATCCATGGTACAAAATAATTTGTTTGTTTATATTGCTGTTTTAAGCTTCAAGTATTCCAGCATTAATGTTTGCTTCCATTACACTGATGATAGCATGACCTTAACTGTCTCTTCATTGTGTAAATAAAGTACACTGGCTACTGGTTTTACAATTGGTACATGCCATTTGATTTCCTAGCGTGCATAAAACTGTCAAAAAATTTGAAACCACTTTATTCTGTTATTGGCAATAATCAAAACAAATTGAGCTGTGTCACTATTCCTGTCAAGAAAATAAGTACAAAATTAATATTGCATATATACAGTTTACATATATTCTATTCTAGTATAGACTGACAATTATTATTTCATATTAGAAAGGACAAATAAAGTGCTAAAGCATAAAGTGCTCAAGCCAAAACCAGATTTTCCAGTGCCTGAACTACAGCTTGAAATAAGCATAAGAATCGATTTGTAATATCAAAGGGTAGACTCTTAAATTGAAAATTTGTCATGAAGTGTATTTCATTTCTGGTACATTTGGAGAAGCTAAGTATGAAATATCACATTGTCGATCATTATAAACAATGCTCTATGCACTAGGACTTAGTAACTTTCTTCTTCATATTTTACACTCACATTATTGTTAAATTATTATTATTAATATATTATTATCCTTAAGGATACACTCGATGTCTCTCTCACTCTTCATCAAAGTTTTGAATAGGTCCGAGAAAAGTTATCATTATCACGACTCATTGAGGCTTTTATGCACATGTGTGTTTTCAAATACAGTCAGTAATGTTCCGAGGTTTCTCAGCATAGGCCGCACCACAGCCTGTAAACAAACTGTACAGTAAATGAAAACTAGTTTTCAATGTTTCTATCTTTAGCTTGTAATATTCTATATCAATATTGTACATATACACTGATGGTCTGGAAATTTCAATCAGTTGAAAATATATTTTGCAATGTTTTCAGCAACATATAATATTGATTTTTTTGTTCTCAATATCTTTTGGACTTTGGGGAAATCTATATAGAATTGCATACACGAAACACTAATATTATTATTATATACGTGTGACAACCCTTATCACAAGATGTCTAGCAGAAAACAAAGATGGAAAGAGAGAAAAAAAGGCTGCAGACTGAATTGAAGATAAGTATAGCAACTAAGCTTAAGAAGTCTATCATGGATTCAAAATAATTTAACACTTTTTCTTCACTTATCACATATCCTACAAACCAATTACATTGAAAACATTTTCTTAATGGCCTTTGCAGAAATGTTCAAAATGTAACTGAGACAGTTTTACACAATGTTCTAGTCTTTGCTATTTGTGACTGTTTACTACCAGCTTTTAAAATACCATACTCCACTACCTAAACTTGGATAATCAAAAGGAATGAAGTAGTAAATAATACCTATTTCTTAGAATCCAGAAAGCTTTCAATACTTGTTTAAAATAAAGTTACATTGCTCAGAAATTGAAAGTAAATGGCATCCATATGTAGACTGCATATTGTACTTGCTAGTGCAACCCTGTCTTTCCCAAACGTTGTTGCAGTACAATAGACATTGAAGAGTTTCAAAGTTAAACTTGCCTTTTCACCCCTAATTATTCAAACTGATCACAAAATTTAATGGGCAAACTTATACCAGACGGTTTTCAACATTTGCACTGTACGCAGCATTTTGCACTTTTTCTTTTATCTTTCTATCAACCAAACAGAAATATTTTACTGCTTTACAAAACTAAAAGTCAACATATTGCGAGGGAAAAACAAAGATTTAGTTTGTTTGGATTGGAGACATTTCACATTTATCGGCCACAGGATTAAGAATTCTTAAGTTATATGTATTTTGGGTTGCATTTATTATGCAGATCTACATTTAGTAAACAATTGACAAGAAGATGCCAGACATTGTAGATTGTAAAAATACCCTTTCTACTTTTTTCAATACAGGAAACAATATGCCATATGACTCCTTCAACTTAAACAAGGCCCTACGAATTAACCACTTAGTGGTAGGAATCTGAAAGAAGTCCAAAATGTTTGTCAACATCGATCGTAAAAAAATATTTATAAAAAGAAATGTCCAAAGAGTAGAATTTGCTTCTCCTGTAGGAAGAAAATGTTCTTCTAATGAGTTATGTGTTGATGGCAATAGACAGCATTCTCATTGTTATTTTACAAAAATTTCATGACCTCCATCATTTGTTAATGTTCCTTATTATTCGACGGGAATGTTGACTCTTGACCTCGGCTAAGGCTTGTTCTAGAGACTTTGTGAGATGGACGAGATTTACTGGATCAGTCTGTAAGATTTGAGTACTTTTCTGTCCTTCATCTTCTGTGTGAAGTTTCATCAGAATTGATGGTATGGCTTGGTGTCTTAATGTCCTACTGGCAAACTGAAATACAAATGTATTAGAATGTTACTTGTTGGTTCTGAGATTGAATGTACTTACATCATGTGTGATGAACAGATGATAGGATCAGTGTGTAAATATAAAGCATAAGAAAGGGGTTAAGTCTCCTGTCGTAGGAACTTAAAACAATAATGATGACGCAAAGTGTAAGAGGAAACCGCCGAAGTTCCTGCAAAACAGGTTTTACTACATCAGAACTTCAGCAGTATGTACAGTATGACAGACAATTCTTTAAATTAACAACCAACGTGGCCTAACATTAAAACTAAAGTATCGACACACCGGATTTCAGCTATATTTGTTTGCATTTCAGGAATAAACATTTTGTAATATAAACTTATTCTAAGTACTTTCAGTGACCTCAATTGACCTTCAATATGTGAACAATGTACCCTTGACACCACAACAATAATCATGACTAAGAATTATAATGCGCTAATTATGAACAAAATAGTTGTCAAAGCGCAGAACATATATAGTTTGAATAGAAAGAAAAGCAAAAACAATATGCAACAATGCTATCGCTATGTGAAACTCAAAACAAATGAAAGATGATTGACTATAAATAGGATTCACAGCCAAGAATATTCATAATTATTCAATTAGCATAATATGCATATTGATAAAGAATGAAACATGCTCTATTGGATAGACTGATACAAAAACAAAGAAATGGATTGGTGTTTATTTGTCTTACCTCGACATCTAATCGCCATTCTAAGTTACAGTAGTGAGGAACGTCCATGGACATTGCCAGAAGAATATCTCTCACTTCTTTCTTATTATCCAAGAACAGACCGAGAAGTTGTGATTTCTTCTCCTCACTAAATCCCAGTGTTGTTACAGAATCCTGGAAGTCTATATCCGATAACTGTTAAGAAATTAAAAAGGGACTGGCATTAAAAACTTGTCGCATTCATGATATTTTGGTTTCATATGCAAGAATATCAAAATAATCCAAACTTTCATCACATACAGTAGTATAGACCATGTCGATGGTACAGTACAGGCTTATTTTAATGGCACAATCAAATAAATCAAATGTTACAGAAAATTACAAATGGTATTTATAAGTGCAGGTTGCATATCAACACCACTTTGAGTTTTCCATAAATTTATCCCATTAAACTAAACTTTTGGAGGTTCAACAATCAAAGTAGCAGGCATACTGATTCAAAGTCAGACTTGTACAGCATGAGTATGAGCACAAGAATGAATTGACCTACTGTAGGTATGAATACAAGTTATAGTAAGAGTGCAAGGACCCAAGCAAGTACCAGTAACATTCCAGTTTAGTATCTATCGATACTGGGTTTCCAAAATACCGCAAGCATGAGTACATATCCAAAGAATATGCGCACAGGTAACTATGCCGGAAAACAAGTACAGACTCAATGCAAGTCTGGTGACAAATAAAAGTCCCCTTCCTAATGGTTTCATTGCTGACTGAGAGACATACTGTACGTATTGAAGCTTTCTAGCTGTCAAGGAAAGTAAGAAGCTCACTAAATTGGAACACAACACTCATTATATTGACAATTCAGTTACTGTAACTTACAAATGTGTTTTGGAAAATCACAATAGAAAACTGACTGAAAAAAATTATAAACAATTTTGCAAAAGAGCAACAAAATGAACAACAAACTTGCTAAGAAATACCACATTAACAACTATAAAGATTTAAATGAAAAGGTCAACATCTAAAGATGAGTTCTGCGCATCTTTTAGGAGAATTTGGTGAAAGCCATGTCACCAGTCCAACACTTACATCAAGTTTTGTGGCCTCTGTTAGAAGGTGCATTAGACCCTCTACAGCTTGTTTCACCTTTCTTGCATCACTTTCTAGCTTTTCTGTAGAAGAAGAACACAAAAGAAATAATTAAGCAAACACAAATATAACGTACAAATACCAAACATTTGTACCAAACAAATCCATACTGAAACCAAGACAGAACTTTACATGTTTACCAGAGGCATGGCTACAAAAAGTGTTGTGGGATATTGATTTCACCAACAAAAATTGAGGTGTAGGGAGGCTAGGCATGGGAAATTTGTGAAAGAACATTAACTCGTTAATATTACTGCAAATTGTGTCGCAACAAAAGTGGGCTATAAGATATTTTCGATTGATAAATTGAAGAAAATGAAGTTACAGAAATTGAGTGTACAGTAAGTGACCGGACTGTCACTTACACTCAATTTCTTTCCATGTTAACATTGCTCTCATTCAGTGTGAATGTAATTGTACTGAAAAATGAAGGAACAGAACAGTGTTTAAATTGCATCAAAGAGTTGACCCTTTCTCAAGATGCAATAAGTTGACTCATATCATCGTAGCGTAGACTTAAGTCAAAGAAATAAGCAGCATGAATTTGGTAGTTACTCCAACAGGCCAACCACACAAACTTAACTGACTTGTTACAACTCTTGTTGCAAACAGGACTATGTTTTTGACAGACATAGACCTCTTAGCAAAGAAGTCACAAATACAACAAAAAACTTTCACAAGAAGTACCAATATTTGGTATCCAAAGTTCAGTATTTCTTGAAAGCTGGTACACTGTATTGAAATAGGTTGTACTTGAAATTATTGACTTGTTGCAGCTGAATTTTGGAAATTTAAATAATTAAAGTGACGAGTCTCCAAGAGCACTCCTAGGAAACCTGAATTTATTAAAATACAGCTTTAGTCACTGATTCTGTTAAACTGGAAGTAAACAGAGCAAGCTACTGTTTCCCACCTGAAATGACTTTTTAAATTGAAAAGATTCCAAATTTGAATTAAAATGTTTAATTGGAAGCCACCCGACGTGTAAGTTGTAATGCATAAGCCCTTGCGGGTTTCTCCCACATTTGTGGTCGCTTTAGTGCCGTAAAAATAACTGCTGATTATTATTAACAGTGCAGTTTATCTGCTTTATCAGCTAACTGTTGACCATTGCTGCAAATACAAACTTTGTCCAAGACTCCAAGTTATAAGCCTTGGCATAGAAATGCTTTTATGACTTTCAGATGTTGACCTCTGCTGACCTTTCAGTGCTTCACCTGAATCACCTCCAAATGAAAGTCAAAATTCCCCTTCATTAAGAAATACTGTGTATAACATTTTTAGGATTGTAACCAAACTGACTTCAAACGACCTTGATCTACAACTAAAATTGTAGACCTTCTGCATTTCATACGTTTTTAATGGCTAATCAATAATGAAAGCTGTACAAACTTTCTCGAATTTATGGCTCTTGAGATTTATAAGGAGCTTTAAGAAGACATTTTTACATCCTTTTCAAATCTGCTGACCTCACAATCCTTTCATCACAACGTGTCAACAGGAAAATATAACAGACTTTGTATTCACTATGGGTAAACTGTATATGCTAAGTATGACAATCATGGACTATTTCCTTCATGATATTGTTTCGGGCATTGCAAAACACACATGCCAACTTGATTTAAAATGCGCAAAATGGTCCCCTGTTAGCAGATTGTTCAATTTTTCTTGTATGGAAAATCCAGTGACCATTGGCCTTATCTAGAGCAGATAATGCAGAGCATCTGTTCTGTGCTAATAGGTAGGTTACTTACGTGCAGCTGACTGGTAAAGTTTAGGATTTGGTCCATTTCGTATAAACTCAACAGCTATCCTTCCAAATTCTTCTGCAACTGTTCAGGACAACAACAAAATTAAACAGTTAACAATTGTATAGTATACATTCATAAAAAATGTATCAAGTTATTTTCTAGACAGTATCAAATAATTTCTTGAAAGAACAAGGTTGTTGCATTCTTCACTGGTGGTAATATTCCAATATTCACACACTGCAGTAATTATCAATGGGGGTGTCCTCAACTCCCTGAGTATTGGAGGAAGTGGTCATATGCCACGTCCCTTTTTTTAAAATTTTTACTTAATTAAATTGCAGAATACCCCATAACACAAAGCTCCACTCTGTAGCTGGATACACTCTCACTCAAACTAGGTTACCAAATTATAGGCTTACCAGACGTCCGGTTTTACCCGGACATGTCCGGTTTTTCATGACTTACGCGGGCATCCGATGGATTTTCCAATTTGGCAATAATATCCGGATTTCATGAATTTCACACAGGAATTGACAGGTTTTCCCTAATTTAGCCTCACGAGTCACGTGCAAAACATAACTCACTCAAGTTGGGGGCCTCCCTGAGTCCCTATTAGAGATTTAGATTGCACCATTTTGCATCTAGGCACCTTTGAAAAATGAACCCTCCCCCAGGACACGGATCAGTGTAGGACGCAGATCAGTGTCCTGCTTTTTCAAAAACAAATATGGTAACCCTACCAAATTACCCTCCAGAAATTGCCCTTTCACAAAAAGGCTAAATTAAAATAAGAATGAGAATCTGATTACCTTTTTCCAAATAATATCACAAACAAAGTTTAGTTTCAATCAGGTCCCATGGTCATAATTATGACGATGTAGGCCTAGGCCACAGTATACGTAACTTTTTTTGTTATGTTTTACTAAATTTTACAAGGCAAATATTGCATGAACTTGAATATTTACTAAATGTATGAGGCAATTTGTTACGCCTTTTCACAAAACGTACATAGGCTATTTAGTTTCGCAGAACCCATCAAACTGAACCAAACTAGGCCTAGACTAGAGTTGACACAAATCTACATGGTCTTACCGGCCTAGCGTAGACAGGACTAACGTGGATATTGCTAGGGTACATAGCCTACGTTTGGTAGAGGAGAAATCAATTAACCTACAACAAACCTTCTTTATCTGCATCAAGCAAATACTTCAAGTGTGCTTTGTGCTCCTCAGCAAGAATAAGCAACATTGTGTAATCTGTGAAAACCTAGACGAAGTGAACAGATCGACCAAAACAACAGAGCATACACTCCACGGAAATTTGATTTCTGTGATACACCCAAATCAATGCCACCATGCGGAAGATATGTGCAGATTCATCACCGGATTCATCAATGGATTCACAATGCATAAACAGAACGAAAGGTTTGTTGAACCGCCATTTGACATGTTATAGAAAATTGGTTGATGTCTTTTAAATGAGGATATTGTACAAAATTGTTAACATATTTTATGATAATTAGTCATTAAGTTGCTGAACATTGCTAATGATGTTAAAAGGTGTTAACATGTTTAACGTTATGTTGACATTTCCATATAAATGTAACTAAGAAGTAAAGTTACATGCACGTTGATGAATGTTTTCAATTGAAGTTAATATACAACAAACTTCATTGCAAACTGATCTTAGAATTGTCGACTTTGGGATATTTTCAAGTTAATCAAACAAACATTAATCTGCACGTACATTGTCCATGATCCGGCGTACTGCAGTATATACTTTCCCTATGATAAGCCTATATCAAGACTCGCTAAGGCTGTAACACGTCATGAGACAAGTAGTAAGGAATAACCTATGATAGGCCTAATGAGTTCTTGGTCACTTTTCGTTTGTATATATACTGAGTATAAAATGAGACGACCGACACGAACAAAGGATTTGCCATCTATGAAGGTGGGCTGCTTGGATGAACAACGAAATTTAACTTCACAACCAGCTAGAGAATTGGACGGTTAGGGAAAGACTCCGGGTACCTGACCCTTAGGGGCCCGCGACTATAAATAAGGACGGAGCAGACTGCAGCACTTGTGTTCAAAAGTGACAGCTTCATAATCATCAAGAAGATTTGGGACTAGATTCTCACTTCGCTACTATGGTAACGCAGCTCGCTTTATGGACATATTTAATCACCCCCCTCCCCCACCCTCCCCCTACGTTAATCACTTGACGTTGCATTACTGCAGGAAACTGACTAATATATATTTTATATCTAGCAGATTTGTGCCAATTCGTTTAGATTCGCTTTGATAAACAGAAGGGCTATTTTTTGTTCATTTCACGCCAACAAGCCAGGATAGCTGTCCGAAGCTATATATGCACTGAGGCCGCGGAATCGGGTGTGTGTGTGGGTGGTTGGGTTAGTTGGTTGGGTTAATACTATTAGTATGGGGTTAATGGATAGAAATAAAAAATCGGTTAAACCGGGTTGGGTTGGCAGAAGAGGGCTAATCGATGTGGCACAGGGAAGCACACACCGAGGGCAGTGGGACATATGCGACATGGCGCAAATCACAAAATTACATCAAAGCTTGTCGACAAAGTGAATTCTCCGTGAACAGTGAACCACAAATCCCAGCATTGCAATATTTTCCAACAAAAGGATAATTCTCAATTACGTCTTTTTCTGGGTATGGGGCCCACGTGCAATTTGTGTCGCTGCTCGTTTTCGCCGTCCCAGCCGGTTTCAGGTAGAGCTTCAGCATAACTTCGCAACATCCGGGACGGAATGTACGTATATAACACTAACGTATAAGAAAAGGAGAACAAAGAGAAAATACAACAGTTCACTGATACTTGTGGCTCTAGTATTACACCATATATTTACAAAATGACCGCTCCGAGACACGGCTTTTAAACTGCCATATCTATCCAACAAAGCAAGGCTTTTCTGAATTGTATGGGAGAGTTGTTTGAACTGCATGATTATAAATTATATACACATTATACATTGCGATGAGGAAACACCTTTGCAAAAGATGTGTCTTAGTGGAACTGTGATAGTATGCCCAGCTTTCTTAAGAATGTCATTAGGAATTTGATCGTAACCAGGACTTTTACCATCATTTAGCTTAGATATAACATGAAGGTACTTCATAATGCGTAGTAGGAAACATAACAAAAGAGCTTTGTACATTTACGTTGACGTAGCTTAAAGCATTTTTTGTTCCATCGGCAGCCTGCAGCTGGCTGCCGAAGACTTGGCAACTGTACAAAAATACAAGATTAAAATTATTAGCAATTGTATGCGGATCCTCCGTGAGAACATCTTTACAAACAAAGGCTTTACTACACTACTTGTTTGTTCACTTTTTTTAAGAATACATTGATTACTTTCCACACTTTATCACTGTCATTCTTGTTTAAGAAAATTAGGTTGCTATAGTACATTTTTTTTGCCTGTCTAATAACATTTGTAAGCTTATTTTTATAATTGGAATAATGAGCTTTGCGACCACAAGTAAGCAATATCTACGTCATCATTTAACACGATTACAGACCAGACAAAAACTGCAAGCTCTGTAATAAGGTTAACGATGTTTCGGTCACTGGTATTATGTCTAAAGGATTGGGGTTTATTTTTACTATTAAGTGAACAATTTAAATTTGAAACAAGAAAAATCGGATGATGATCAGATATATAACTTATTATAGCACCGGAGTTCAAATTAGACAGAGGAATGTTTGTGTAACTGTTGTCAATCAGAGTAGAAGTTTCACTTGTAACTCACGTAGGCCTGTCAATGGTATATTACTAAAGAATGCATTTGTCATGGTGTTGATAAATTATTCCACGCCGTAGTTTATATGATTTTGACAGATATAAATATTATAATCCCCTGCTATAAAGCAGTGTTTTTACTTCAGTATCAATGATACTCAAGCACTCATCAAGTTCATGATAGAAAAGACAAATAGAAATATTTGGTGGTCTGTAGATAAACCCGACTATACCTTTTTTGCAATTGTCATTAATAAATTCAATTAATAAACTTTCAGCACTTATTGCAAAACAGTTACTTAAATCAGGTCTTAAAGAACGCTTAATTAGGTCACATTTAAAGGTATTCTCTCAGCTAGAATTTTTTTAGTGGGCGGGCCAATTTCATAGGTTTCGCTGGTACACCGTTACTCCACTTTCTGACTTGGTCACGTGATACGGTATATGTAATATACTGCCACTGTACACTTTATATCCTGTATGTAAATGTACGTAATGTATAGCACAGTTACATGCAGTGTTAGCATAACACACGTAATGTGTATATTGCGATCGCCGCGCTGTTTAGGTGGAAGGCCCCGGTAGCTTTATTGTGGGTCCCGATCACTGATCTGTACACTAAAGAAGTACATACACTTAGTGTACAGATCAGTGGTCCCGATGCCAAAAGCTGTGAGCGAAAAAGGGACAGAGAATTGCAGGCATGAAAAGTGTACTTGAGCTGGTGCTACGTGGAGTGGGTCTCCAAAAACGATCTACTGGAACATATATGGCTACACCACCACCTCGCTTTGAATTTCTATCGTAATTGTAAGAATCTATACCCATCAATGTCACGGAGGTTTGCAATCGTATTACTATACTTAGCCAGCTCTCAATTAATGCAATCAAATTAAGTGTGATTAATAGATAAATTAAAGCATCGTAATTCTTAGTCAGGCTTCATGCCTTTACATGTAATACTGAACATGATTTATTTTGGCAGAATCAGTAAAACGTTAGTTAAAATCGTCACTGGTAAATAGTAAGAGCAAGGCTTAGCCTGGATTGATTGCATCTCATCATGAGTTTCGGGAGTCTTATGATCGAACATAAAATACTATAGTACAAGAGTTAACAATTAAAACGAATTGACAAGTTAAGCTAACGCCTTTATTCACTCGGCCACATTTTTTAAAATGATTTTAAGATGTTTCAAGATGTAAAAACCCTTATGATATAGAAACAAAAATACAAAAACTATACAAGATAAAAGTAGAAAGGGAAGAAACTATGAATAAGGTCATAGATTCCATAGTAGAAAAGTGTCTGGTACGTAAGACATGCAGTGTAGTGAGATTGCAAGGTGCTGACTTTGAATGTCTTTTACAAAAGTATTACGTAACGTACTAGAAACATATATGCAAGTCATGCTTGTAGATTTCAGATGGGAAAACCGTAAATTGGTCTTGGATGAAAAACCAACCTAACTATGACACGGCCGGGAATCGACCCCCTCCCCCCCCCCCCCCCCCGAATACGTAGCCTCATTGCTGCAAATGCTACCGCCTTGATATACTCGGCCACATATTTTTAAGATGGTTTTAAGATGTTTCAAGATGTAAAAACCTTTATGATATATAGAAACAAAATACAAAACTATACAAGATAAAAGTAGAAAGGGAAGAAACTATGAATAAGGTCATAGATTCCATAGTAGAAAAGTGTCTGGTACGTAAGGCATGCAGTGTAGTGAGATTGCAAGGTGCTGACTTTGAATGTCCCATTTTTACAAAAGTATTACGTAACTTAATAGAAAAATATACAAGTCATGCTTGTAGATTTCAGATGGGAGAACCGCAGATTGGTCTTGGATGAAAAACCAACCTAACTATGACCCAGCCGGGAATTGACCTCCTCCTCTCCCACCGACTACTTAACCTCATTGCTGAAAATGCTACCGCCTTTAACTACCCAGCTACAGCACCGGCCACTTATGCTAAACACTTTCCTTGTCAGTCACATTTCTAGCAATCTTTTCTGTCAATTTTCTAGTTAAAATAAGAACTGTTACAACCAAGCATAAAATAATGACATTAACAACTCCTAAAACTGTGAACGATACGTAAGTTACCGTATCAGACAATTTACCATCAGAGCAAGAGTTATTTATTAATGTTTCTGTAGTTGGTTTCCTATCATAGTCTAAAGATGATACTGAAGGCTCCTGGTCAGAATATCTTCGTGTAGTAGACGATGTTGCAGCTAACACTTGACTAGTTGTACTACCTGCAGCGGGAATTGGTTCCTGAACTTCCTGGGACGTCATTGGTGATCCTATCAGGGTCGGTGTTGGTAAGACTAGGCAAACGCTGGACAAGTCGTCATCAATGCTGATAAGCGAAGCATTCCATTTACACTCTATAGGACTTCTACTTGTTATCAAATGTTGTTTCTCCTCTGATTGACGATTAAACCAATCATGTAGTCTCTGAAAGCTGCAGTCACATTCGAAAGGATTACTTCCACACATGACTATTAAACCGGTGTTATTGAGGTAAGTTATGATCGTGGCAGTAGTTGTAAAGTAGTTATTGCAAAGATTCAAAAATCGTAAATTGTTTTGTATTTCAAGATCTGTGGGGCTGGGAATGTTTTCAATGTGATTGTATGATAGATCCACAGAGCTTAGTGACGTCAGTCCTCTAAATAGCCTAGCAGGTATAACGGTTAAATAGTTTCGATCCATAGAAATGCTCTTTAATTGGGAGCATCCACTGAAGATGTTGCTATCAATGTATGTAAGCCTGTTGTCGCTGAGATGGAGGTACTGCAGCTCAGCGAGATCACTGAATACGTTTTCAGGAAAGAAAGTTAACTGGTTGTTGCTGAAAGTTAACGTCTTTAACTTTCTAAGTTTCGTTAATGCAAGCGGGTGGATTTCTGTAACTTTGTTATTGTCAAGGAAAAGTCTTACCAGTTGGTGTTCAGTTCCTCTGAAAGTTCGATTTTCCAGCTCGGTAATTAAATTCGCAGAAAAAAATATGTTTTCTAGAAATCTCGTTGATTCAAATGTCCCTGGTTGAACGGAGGCAATTTCGTTATGTGACAAATCTAAAGTTTCAATATTACCATAACCTGACAAGAGATCAGACGTTATGTTTTTAATAACGTTTTCATGCAACTCCAACATGTGGGCTTCCTCACACCCTACTGAGTTGGGTATCAGCTGAAGACCCCGGTTATCACATTTCGCTCGTTGATACCAATCGTCGTATTCACAAACTGACTCGCATGTTTGTGTAATCTGGGGGTATCCTTCTACCCTTCGTTCTGTTTCCATCAAATCTTTCAAAGTTGTTGAGGTCAGCTGCTCGGAAGTAGATCCAACTACCTGATATTTAAGTGTTCCAAGGATGAGAACCATCACGACTACATCGTTGTAAAGCCTAAAAATGAAGAGGGAAAACAATATCATGTTTTGTTAATCTATAATCAAGCGTAACGATCCTTCAAAACAGTTATAACATAATGAAAATAGAATCAGAAATGCGATACAGCAAAGATAACTGCAAGTATATGAGGTCACGTAAACACATAGTAATGAATGAACCATGCAGCTTTTATGAACAAACGAGAGGGTTTGCTGATGTCAATGCTATTCATAACTTGGGTGAGCGACATTTAAATACGAAACATTCTAGATTGTCTTATTGTGTGTGTTTGAGACCTTCCATCTTCTTACTTGAAGGTTACTAGCCTATGGGATCAAATAGGACAGAGTAATAATGTTATATTGTCTGACTTGTAAATCAACTAATAACATTGCTTGTGTGTCAATATATACTTCACTGAAGCTATATTGGAGGTCTCGGAATCATTTTCGAGTATTTACAGGGTGTACTCGAACTCTTACTCAAGTGGTTGTACTCGCTTTGATATCTGAACGATTTCTTTCTATTCTATTTCGGTGTAAAATCGTAATCAACTTCAAATTGCTGTCTTGGAGAACTTAAATGTAACATGAGGATGCTTAAGATATCTTCCTCTTTCATCAGACACAGCAATAATTATACCCCATGAATACTGTGAATCCCTTTTTTTTACATCATATAAACAGTGGATAATTGCCTACACAATTTGTCCTTCACAATGTTGTAAAGCCATTAAAGGAGCAACAGTTGAGATCTCGAATGTCCAATGTGTTCCCGCTAGTACCCTCTTAAGGAGAACTCAGTGTCTCAACATCGCGTTGATGAACTTCCGAAGTCAAAGGTTACAGTGATGAACCAAGTGAAGATGCAAGTGTATGAATACCCCTCCCTCCCACTCTCCGTAATATATTCTATCCAAATGTGACCTCCTGGGTATCGCTGTTACATACATGTATAGCTCATAAATTTCATAATCCTATAAAGTATCTTTCATAATATACAAGGGCTACTGGATAATATATACCCGCGTAGTATTGTGCCTGCTGAAAGCATTACAATGCTGCTAAAGTAACTGTTTTAATCGCTCGTTGGACAACTACAAAAGTAACATTCTTCCTAGAAAGGGCCCAAACCCGGCTGTTTTTTACACCACCCATAGTAATTGGTAACGATCTTTAAAATGTGATTTTAATATTGTGGCCAGGTCATTTAATCCTCCACATCATCATGAAAGGCATATGAAACAATTATTCAGGTTCGGCAGGTTGCATATTTGTTGTCATGTGTTGTGACATTTATGAAACGGCTGATACAGCCTGAGTCTGCATATCCTCGTTGAATTATGCGAAATTATTCAAAAGAAAGAAAATAATTGTGCACGAAGGGAAAGTCATCCAGAAAGTCTGGCCAGATTCCCTCCCTCCACCCGGACCAACAAATTGCTCAACATAATAATACAATTGAAATATGTAAGAAAAAAGATCAGAGCTGATGCTAACAAAGAGAAAACTTTGCTTACTTAAAATAAACCTTGCAGCATAAAGACATCTAACCTACACGAAAGTACAATTACCGCTGAATGCATGCACGACATATGATTTGAAACCAAATTAATTGTTATAGTACTCGTACTCGGACTCATGTACCCGTTTCAGTATTTGTACATGTACTCATGGGTTTGTACTCGCACTCGTGATATTGTAATTGCATTCGGGACATTGCAGTTGCACAACACGCCTGTTGAAGGAGGAGTGCATGGATAACGATCTTATCAGCGACAGAAAGGTTTATGTAAGTAGTTTAACGGGTCTCTCGGTAAAGTACTTCTTACGATCACAATAAACTTGGAAAATGAAACAAATTTTGTACTACAAAGTCCTATCTTAAAATTCAGGTCGTGAACTTATAAAAGTATAGTATGTCAAATTGGTTTTCTGAATGATGCAATTCTTTGTCCTATTAATTATATAAATCCAAGGTACAAGAAGTGGCTCTGAGTGGGACTGAAGTTGAATTGACTGATAGATTGACTTATGACTTGAGATTAAAAGGACATGACTCGATTCATCTTTATTCATGACTTTACTTGACTATTGTTTCAATGTGCAATCGTCTCTGTATTCACTAGCCTCAATTCGACTGCAGTGACTTGGCGAGTTTGACTAGAGTTATTCAATTATGTAGAAAACAAACTAAATAGCACAGCATCTTCCAGGCTGCGTACAACAGGACGCGTAGATTCTGCTATAGATATAAATCCAAGGTACAAGAAGATCTCAGCATTTATAAATTTCCTTCTTTTCAATTACAAAGAGGCCGACACTGGTAAGAACACTGACTTGCCCTCTGCCAGATGCAGTCTAACTAATCCTCATGTACTGACCCTGATTTACTCACCAAACTCGCAATCAAGTCCTCTGATTTTATTACTGCTTTAATGATTTTTGAAACGTCAATTTTAAGCCTCTGAGCTGAAATGAAACGTTTCTAATGCTAGTTTCTGCACCTGGCTCTACTTGTTGCTTGCTTTTACTTAACCTTAACCTGAGTTTCCATGTCTATATATTGACTTCAATGACACTAAATGGTTACAACACTGAAGTATTGCATGATTTTGCAATAACTGTAGCTATCAAGACAGTTGAAAAATGTGTCAGTGGCATGAGTATAATCACGTTCGTGTTTGAAAGCACCCTCTTGATTTTGATAACGGAATTCGTTACAAGTTTTTATTATCATTATTATCATTATTTTATGTAGAACCCTTGATGCGCAAGAAACACAAATTAAGAGAATATTAATATAAAACACCTAGTTTTCATAAAAGATAATTCCACAGAGCCATTTTTTTCATTACAAATTGTTTACACAAATTATATTATTGAAATATATCTCGAAATCTTTACACATCTTGACAAACATAAATTGGCCTAGACATCTAATTTAAGAACAGACTATACAGAGATTGGAGTAAAAACTGTACGTAAAGAAAAATGAGATAAGAGAAACCAAACTCCAAATTTCATATCAACACTTATTTACAATTCTTATTTGAACATTTTGCATATTCATGAGCATGTGTTTTCTTTGTCCCATTACATTGTGTTAAATTTCTTCAAATGCTTTTCGAAAAAAAAAAGGTCAAACACACTCTCTAGAACCTGTTATCATAAACATGTACATTTCATATTTGGACAAAAACGTACTAGGGGGGGGGGGGGGGGGGGGTCAGAACTGAAAAAAAAGTATCACCTCTTTGTATGTTTAACATTTGTCAGCAGGTTTTCATTTATGGAAAAACATACACTGGCTATAGGGAGAAGCTACCATTGGTTGAGGCCTTTGTCAAAGATCTGCTGAAAATTTTGTTATTCATTTTGACTGTAATCGGTAACACCAAAGTGAAAGTGAAGAAACTCAAAGCTCATACAGTCACTGGCATTTTACAATGAAAAATCTATCTTTGAATTATTGGCATTTTAATCAAAGAAGTCTCATTTGTAATTCACTAAGAAGAAGGCCATCATAGCATACTATTGAAATTGTGTATATCACAAAAACACGTATTATGTTAATTAATACTATATTGTAATAAAATTAATAGGTTGCCGCGGCAAGTTAAGGATCGTTTTTGCACAAAATGGCCAAGATATGTTATGCTCAGTACATTAAAAAGGGATGATACAGAAACAAGATTTACCTGTACATTTGCAGTCTATATTCGACGGGAGATCATATTTTTTTTATATAGTACTATACTGATTCATAACTGAATTCTTTCAAATTTTCTTACACTGAAGATATAATCAGATGAAAATGCAATCTACCTGATAGCGATATCCATGTCTGCCGCAGTGAGTACTCAGGTTGGAA
>KN886644.1:19794-30277 GCA_000934455.1 Apostichopus parvimensis
AGTTCGATTGTTTGAAAGACAATACTCAAACTGGTAATTTTGGAATTGCAAAAACTGCGGTTAACTATGAAAAAATGTACCACTTAGCTAAATTCCATTGTTCGCGTAGCTTTAGAAGGAATGTGGTAGCTACGAGACATGACAATAATTATTACAGAGTATACATTCAAGGAGTACTATAAGAGTTGTGTGCTACAAAGGACCACGTCACATGACCACTAACCTGAGGGTATCCCAAGCTTCATCACAGGACAAACTCATCCCAGGATTCATCCCAGGATTCATTCCAGGATTCATCACAGGATTCAAACTCATCACAGCATTCATTAGGGTTAGGGTTAATCCTGTGATAAAACCCTGGGATGAGTTAGGGTATAGGGTTAATTCTGGGATGAATCATGTGACGAGTTTGAATCCTGTGATGTATCCTGTGAGGAATCCTGTGATGAATCCTGTGATGAATCCTGGGATGAAAGCTGGGCAGAGTTAGTGTTAGGGTTAATCCTGTGATGAATCCTGTGATGAGTTTGAATCCTGTGATGAATCCTTTGATGAATCCTGTAATGAATCCTGGGATGAATCCTGGGATGAGTTAGAGTTAGGGTTAATCCTAGGATGAATCCTGTAATGAGTTTGAATGATGTGATGAATCCTGCGATGAATCCTGTGATGAGTTTGAATCCTGTGATGAATCCTGCGATGAATCCTGGGAAAGCTTCAGGTTGGTTCATGACCCTCCATGGTTGGTACGTTTTTTTTTGCGCGCGCGTCTTCCCGTGACATAGTCGATCCAGGTTCAGTTATATGCCGATGTCTGCGCATTAACCTGTATGTACTCAGTGATATAACGGGCAATACCCTATTTCAAAGCGCACTCAACTTGAGCGCGGAAAAAAACCAGCTCACTGTAACGGCCGTTTTCAATCCCCAACGACATAATAGGAATACAATTAAAAAGCGCTTCACTGTCTCATTGCACTGTTAAAAGTAGGTGTTTCGAGGGTTCTTTACTCAAGAGCAAATGAAAGAAAAAAAACCATGAAACAAAATGAATGAACACACAACTACACTAAAGCACTATTGTAGTATACCAAATGATGTTTGAGCCAAATTTCTGCAATGTATTGAGGAACAGCAAGGACCTATTGATGACATAATTCATGGTTATTTGCAGATCGTCACATATATCGGTAATCCAAAGTACTTTCTTCCTTGGAGACCGTACAGATCCACCCAAACCTCAACGATCTTAAAGGAAGCAATTTACATTTTGCTACAATACGTTAAACTGTTGAAATGTTGAAATTTTAAGATCTTCAGCAAGTTGCATCACCTTGGTGTATCTAATATGCGAAGGAGGTTGCCATGTATGGTTACATATCTGATTAGTTTTATATGTTATATGAAATTGTAATTTGTACAGTAGATTAAGGATTATAGAGTTTCACTTTTTAGACTTGCAGATCATTTTTATAGTTCAATTAAAATTATGAATTGAAGAATTATTACAACAGAGGAGAGAACGAGAGCTATGTCACATGATGTGTAAGAGGCACAATTACCCGACGATTGAGGAGGTGATAGTGTTTGGGTTTCATCGTGGTTTCCAGAAGGCACAGTAGTCACAGCATCATATGTTTCAATTGGCCGTTGTCTTGAAGAGATAGTTTGTGCTGGTAAAGTCAATGAAAATTTTCGTCCTCATAGTTGATGTTGAATCGGTGGTATATTCTGATGAATTTTGACATATCGGTGCGAAATCATCTTGGATTGGTAGAAGTGAACCGTTCCATCTGCACTCTAGGGGACTTCTGTCAGTGACCAAATATTGATTCTCCTCGGGTTTACTGTGAAACCATTCTTGCAGTGCCTCAAACTTACAGTCACATTCAAACGGATTGCTAGTAAACGTAACCAGTAAATCATTTATTTCAAGATACGGAATGATACTGGACAAAGAAGTAAAATTGTTACCGTAGAGATTTAAATAGTTTAGATAGCTTTGGATTCCAAGATCTTCTGGCGTCAAAACGACAGTGAGATGATTGTAAGAAAGGTCAACTGAGGTTAGAGATTCCAATCCACTAAATAATCCGACATGTATGGAGCTCAAGTAGTTGCGATCTAACGAAATGCTCTTTAATCGAACGAGACCACTGAAACTGTTACTTTTCAGATGTCTCATTTTGTTTCCACTGAGATGAAGGTACTGTAGCGAAATTAAGGTTCTTGAAAAGTTTTTCTGGCAGGTTATGAAGAAGGTTGTTGCTGAACGTTAAAGTCGTTAACTTCCCGAGGCCTTTAACGTCAGCTCGTGAAGATGCCGTAGTTTATTATTATCAAGAAAAAGTATTATCAGCCGATGTTCAGGACCAATGAATGTTCCATTTGTTAGCCTCTTTATTTGATTTCTAGACAAGAAAATGTTCTCTATGTAGTGTGTGTGCTTAAATGTTCCTGGTTGATGTGAACAATGTTGTTATTTGACAAATCTAACATCACAATATTGCTGTAGCCTGACATAATGTCAGAAGTTACAAATGAAATGTTATTATTTTGTAACTCTAACGCTTGGGCATCTTCACATCCTGTTGAAGTAGGAATTGTCATAAACCCCCGATCATCACATATCACTCGTTGAAACCAATCATCGTACTCACAAAGTGATCCACATGTTAAGGTAGACCAAGGGTTTACTTCTCCCATAATTCGCTCCGCTGTTGCAACGTCCAGAAAGTTAAGTGAGGTAAGGCAAAGTAAAGAAGACTGAAATACTGGTACCTGCTTTCCGAGATTTCCAAAGATGATCGATATTACCAGGCCGCACCACTGTCTGAAAAACAAAAAGGTTTTTGACAAAGAAAATCATGGTATTCGTCTTAAGAAATTGCATTATTATGATTTAACGGGCATGGTTAACCTTTGGATCTCCAGCTTTCTACGTACTATACTATCTACAATACTATCCTCATCATCTCCACTATCCTCATCATCTCCACTATCATCTCCACTATCATCTCCACTATCGTCATCGTCATCGTCATCGTCATCGTCGTCATCGTCATCGTCATCATCATCGTCATCGTCATCGTCATCGTCGTCGTCGTCATCGTCGTCGTCGTCGTCGTCGTCGTCATCGTCGTCGTCGTCGTCGTCGTCGTCGCCGTCGCCGTCGTCGTCGTCGTCATCATCGTCGTCATCATCGTCGTCATCGTCGTCGTCATCGTCGTCGTCATCATCGTCGTCGTCATCGTCGTCATCATCGTCGTCGTCATCGTCGTCATCATCGTCGTCATCATCGTCGTCATCATCGTCATCATCATCATCGTCATCGTCATCATCGTCATCATCATCGTCATCATCATCATCGTCATCATCATCATCATCATCATCATCGTCATCATCATCGTCATCATCATCATCGTCATCATCATCGTCATCATCATCGTCATCATCATCGTCATCATCATCGTCATCATCATCGTCATCATCATCGTCATCATCATCGTCGTGATCATCGTCGTGATCATCGTCGTGATCATCGTCGTGATCATCGTCGTGATCATCGTCGTGATCATCGTCGTGATCATCGTCGTGATCCTCGTCATGATCATCGTCATGATCATCGTCATGATCATCGTCGTCATCGTCGTCGTCATCGTCGTCGTCGTCGTCGTCGTCATCGTCGTCATCGTCGTCGTCGTCGTCATCATCGTCATCATCATCATCATCGTCGTCGTCATCATCATCATCATCATCATCATCATCATCATCATCATCATCATCATCATCTTCTTCACCAACTCTTCCACCATCGTCATCAGCATTACTGCCATCATCGTCACCATAACCACCACCATCACTACCACCATGATCACCACCATCATCATCCTCAGTACCGCCATCATCATCAACACAGCAGAACAAAACAGAACATGCCTTCGCGATTGATTGTTAATTAATACTATGTAAGGTGAGCGCAGCAAGCTAACGACCGTTTTTGCACAAATTTGCCACCATATGTTGTCCTCAGTATACATTAAAAAGGGATGATACAGAAAAAAGATAGAATAACCTGTACATGTGTAGTCCATATTCGAAAGAAGATTATAGTTTTTATATAGCACTATACTGATTCTTAACTGTTTTCATTCAAATTTCCATACATTAAAGATGTAATCAAGTGAAAGTGCAATTTACCTGATAGTGATATCCATGTCTGCCGCAGTGAGTACTCTGGTTGGAAACCTGGCAGTGAAAATTAGCGCAGCAGCTTCTAACCAACAAACGCGAATTTTTAAATGGCTGAAATGAATGCAGCATGAAATTTTCGCGCAAATTTCAACACATGACAGACAAATAAACAACATTAAACTCTACTCACCTTAGAATCTGTGGTATTACAACATGTCCGTATCTTTACTATTCTATTTACATCCGAGTAATCGATTTATGGTAATACACGATCTTCAGCGTCGTTTGTTTACATATCAGATATACTGGAAAATTTTTCCCGCCAATTTTAACACGTGAAAGAAATAAGTAAACAACATTAATTGAACTCTATTCACCATAGTATCTTTTGTATTACAATATGACAGTACAAAGTACCGCAATTAAGTCGGAACACTACAGTTGAGCATTGCATCAGTGACTGATTTACCACTGGTCCAGATGGGCCCGTGCCCAAGGGATCTCGATAGAGTGGGCTTTAAATCACACGGCGACCAAGGTGAAGAAAGAGAAAAGGGGAAAAGTGAATTGTAAAAATAAAAAATAAAAAATAAGAAGCTGCCCACCCAGTAAATCATTTTCTTTACTTCACTGTGCTGTTGTCACAGCCATTTTTCGGGAGCTCAATGCTAAATTCGGAATTATTACCAGAGCGAAATATGTTATAATATGTTTAAAAGATAAATAAAAAATAAAACTGATAGCCTATATCATGTTCCTTTTTGTTGTTGCATTTGTTGCAAGTAGAATGTAAATGTCATTACAAAATCAACCAAATATTTGTTTCAATTGCGCATACTATATCTTTCCAATTAAAACCAGTTGGTAGCGTCACTCTAGAAATGTAAAGTTGAACATATTCATGCATAAGTTATTTTCATCAGCATGTCAAGTTAAGTCACCGTACAATAACCTTGTAAACTCAAATCTCAAATAAACTCAAGTCTCAATCAAGTCCAAGTCTGGTAAGTGGCAAGCAGTCACTAAGGATCTTTGATTTCTAGTTCAGCAAATGACTATGAATGACATATTTCTTGAATCAGTATCTCTTTCCTGCGAAAACAGGTGTCACAATTTGATTCAGCTGTTGCTGATAGAATTGGCCAACGACGGAGATGCAGAGCACTATGGAACAGTCAGTAGCATACTTTCATGCTTGTCATGAGAAGAAACCGCTATACATATAATGAGTGTATGATTCGTACTCTCCTGGAGGTATTTACCTAATGAAAAAGTGGTGTCTTCCCAACATTATTATATCACTGGCCAATGGTTAAGGCGTTGTGGTCAAGTGGTTAAGGCAGTGGACTTGTGTTCTAAGGATTACAGGACCGAGCCCTGGCCAGATCATTGCGTTGTGTCCTTGGGCAAGGCACTTTATCTCCATTGCCTCCCTTCACCCAGGTGTATAAATGGGGACATGCGAGGTGACTTGTAAATATAGTTGCGTGCGCCGGTTTGTGGCTGCACCCTATGGGAAGTCCCCCAGGGGACACGTGGCTGTGGTGCACTGTGGGGCCCCAGGAGGGATTGTTTGAATTGTGCACACTTTGGTGTGTAGGTGTGACAAGTTACCAATGACCAGGGTTAAGTTTGTAAAGCGCTACGATCTCGATTTAGCAGCGCTATGTTAGTGTCTAAAAAGTATGTATGTTAACATAACATTTCATTTAAATGCCTTGGTCAATATTTGGGTTTATTTTTTGTTGTGTTTTTTCAATGCAATACATAAGTCAAGCAATTTAAAAAGAAATGATATAGATTGTGTTATAATTATTTAACCCTCACAGAAAACTGCCAGTGACGGCATGCAAACAATTTTACCACACTTTAACCATTCTACTGGCACACAAAATCTACACAATCATGAACATGGTGGCTTCAACATACGTAAAGGCACAGTTCTCCTTTAAGCAAAATGTTGAAATTGGAGATGAGAAGAGTCGTGTTGCATTCATGTATGGCCTCTTTACTGAAACGGAGCTTTTCCACTCGCAAGCCTCACAATTAACTACTCTCATGCACTATAGTATAATAAATGAGGAACAGTAAGGACCTACCTTATGATGGAATTCATGGTTGTTTTCAGATCGTCACATCTATCGGTTATCCAAAGTACTTTCTTTCTTGCAGACCGTACACCCTTCACAGCACAACGAACGCTACATGAAATGATTTGCTAAAAATTCCACGGAATAAAAAAATTCAAGGCCAAATTCAAGTTGACAAATTGTTAAACATGAACCTCAACCTCCCCAAGTGAGGTGTCGTTACAAGGTCTCAATTTTGTTATTGTTTTTACGGTTTTATTTTAAAACGCCAATTTTAAGCCTTTAGGTTGAGGAAGAAACCACCTTTTTGTAAAATATTTGTTCGTTCGCTCCCTCACAAGCGAGCGACTTGACATTATGCAGAAAGTAACGAAATAATTTGTATGTAATCCTCTTCGTGCCATATGATATAGGTGTATTTATAATATTAATATATGATTGAAAATTTGTAGAAAAGGTTTAAGGATAATAAAGTTCACTTTTTAGGCTTGCAGATCATTTTAATAAGTACAATTAAAGTTATGATTTGAAGAATTATTACAACAGAGAGTAGAATGAGAGCTATATCACATGATGTGTAAGAGGCACAAGTACCGGACGAGTGAAGAGGTGATGGTGTTTGGGTTTCATCGTGGTTTCCAGACGACACAGTAGTCACAGCATCATATGTTTCAATTGGCGGTTGGCTAGAAGAGTTTATATGTGCTGGCAAAGTAAGTGACTCTCGCGAATACATAGTTGATGTTGAAGAGGTGGTATAGTCCGATGGATTTGGACAAATTGGTGCTAAATCATCTAGGATTGGTACAAGCGAACCGTTCCATCTGCACTCTAGGGGACTTCTGTCAGTGACCAAATATTGATTCTCCTCGGGTTCACTTTGAAACCATTCTTGTAGTGCCTTAAAACTGCAGTCACATTCAAACGGATTGCTAGTAACCGTAACCAGTAAATCATTTCTTTCAAGATATGGAATGATGCTGGACGAAGAAGTAAAATTGTTACCGTAGAGATTTAAAAATTTTAGATAGCTTTGGATTCCAAGATCTTCTGGTGTCGGAACGACAGTAAGATGATTGTAAGAAAGGTCAACTGAGGTTAGAGATTCCAATCCACTAAATAATCCGACAGGTATGGAGCTCAAGTAGTTGCGATCTAACGAAATGCTCTTTAATCGAACGAGACCATGGAAAATGTTATTTTTCAGATGTTTCAGTTTGTTTCCACTGAGATGAAGGTACTGTAGCGAAGTAAGGTCCTTGAAAAGTTTTTCTGGCAGGTTATGAAGAAGGTTGTTGCTGAACGTTAAAGTCGTTAACTTCCTGAGGCCCTTTAACGGCAACTCGTAAAGATGCCGTAGTTTGTTATTATCAAGGAAAAGTCTTATTAGCCGATGTTCAGGACCAATGAATGTTCCATCTGTTAGATTCTTTATTTGATTTCTAGACAAGAAAATGTTCTCTATGTAGTGTGTGTTCTTAAATGTTCCTGGTTTGATGTGGACAATGCTGTTATTTGACAAATCTAACATTACAATATTGCTGTAGCCTGACAAAATGTCAGAAGTTACCAATGAAATGTTATTATTTTGAATTTCTAACATATTTGCTCCTTCACACCCTGTTGAATTAGGAATTGTCATAAATCCCAGGTTTTCACATTTCGCTCGTTGAAACCAATCATCGTATTCACAAAGTGACCCACATGTTAAGGAAGACGAAGGGTGTACTTCTCCCATAGTTCGCTCTGCTGTTGCAGCATCCTTAATGGTTAGGGTTGTAAGACAGAGTAAGGAAGATTGAAGTACCTTCTTTTCGAGATTTGCAAAGATGATCAGTATTATGGTGCCACACCACAATCTGGGAATGAAGAAAAGAATTTTGACAGAGAAAATCATGGCATTTTTCTTAGGAAATTGCATCAGCATGGGATCACCAATGGATCTTTAGTTTTCTATCTAATGTAAAGCCCGCCTTACACTCTGCGACTGATACCGACACGACTGAACTCGACCCGGCGTTATTACGTCGTAGAGTCTAATAGTCCAAAAACAGGTCTCCACACTGACCGACTTATCAGTGCACACAACGACTATGCTGGTAATGACCGGAGCTCGTTTCGGTCACATGCATAAACCATCAAAATGTCCAATAAATCTCCATTTACATCAGTTTATGACAAATGCTGCGAGATGAATTGATAGGGTTAAAGACGATAGTCTATTATTAGGGACTGACACGCATTTTTTTTCATTTTACACATGATTGTCTATAGTTCCCGAAACACAGAGATGATCATCGTAATACGGAATCTTTTATCGAACCAAGTTTTAAAGCAGCATTTTGCGTTTGGTCGCCGTTTTCTACTTTTTTGACATGTCCATCGAGTTTTTTACATATATCAATCACAAAACAGCTAACTAAGATATTAGCCAAATTTTTCCCTGCCAACAACGTTAATTGGCGAGTAATTAAGGATATTCGCAGATAATGAGAAAAGTGTCCACGACAATCTCCACACTTAAAAGTAATCGCATACAGTTCCCCAAACCCGCTAGTTTGAATTCAACCAATCAGAGATGCAGGTTTAGTTATGAGCCGTTGCTAAAAAATAGATTCAAGACTTTGCGTTGGTACAACCAGGGAGTTTTTATGGAACTCCCTGGTACAACTGCCATATAGACTTTTCACAAATCACGCATGGTGTTGTATTACGTATTGGTCAATGACGTTCGTAGTGTTTAAATATTCATATTGTGGGCGAGGTTTATTGGGATCCCAACGGAAAATATCTTGGAGAAAAACAAAGTTGAAAGTTGCAAATTTTTCGACATTTATGCCACCATTTGAAGTAAGATTTAAATAGATAAGCTAGTTATGTATGTCGTTATGGCATAGTGGAGTCAGTGAGGTTGAGAAAAACGACGCAAAATGCTGCTTTAAGACTTAAGTGTGTTGTTGGGGTAAAACACCGGAACGACAGGGACTTTGTCAAGATGGCAAACATAATGACTTCCAATGGTCTAATAAGTTCACATTGACAAATTTAGCTTGTCTGCCCAATGTGACCACTTTTTAGCGTATTTCATAGGTAAATAATCTTTCCAGTTCCAGTGTTAGATACTTGATTGGGTAATGAGGGAATGAAGGGGAATAATACACATTTATCGTAAGGTTCTTTACTTTTTGAATGAAATGCAGTCGTCATCTTTATTATTCAGTAAATTATTCAACTTTAGCTGATTAGCTGAGCTTGCATATCTTTCAGCTGTATCATTTAAAACGCAGTCTTATAATCAATGCCTCTATTGCAATACATATTTCGACCAGCTAAAGCATCATCTTTCTTTCTGCCGAATATTAGACAATCTTCAGTCAAAGCAAATCATTCAAACTAGACTGTTAGTGACCTGACTATAATCACGTGAACTAGTCCCACTTGGTGACCCGTGTTCTTTCTTCACCCAATACCACTAAATCAATTGCCATTGTGCAAAGTTGAAAGTTCTAGAACAAAATTACGTAGTCACATATCAGAAACAGAAACAGAAACAAATCTGTAGACAGAAATTTTCCCGGTAACATAATTTTGGTGTTACACACAATTAATGAGTGTATTCAAACGTATGACGTCACTTTATAACTTATCTAGACTTGCCAAACTGGCTGATATTGACCTGCTTATATATGTATTGTATAGTGTAGAAAGAGATCGATGGTGCGGTTGAGTGATTATGCGTACTATTCAGAGACCCATGGTGACGATTATGTATTAGGCCGACGCCATCGCCATATGGAAGTGACCCGCCTCAGCAGTACTAGATACTAGGCCTGGAACTGGGGTAAAGATATTATGATGGAGAGCATCCCTACAACATAAGGTAAGTCATCTATTCCTGTCCAAAGTATTCAGCTTGATAATCTGCCAGTGAGACCGAAGAACGTCTAAACAGTAGACTACGCGAATATTTTAATGATTCAATTGCATGCTATTTACGTTTCGCGTGACAGGCATGTAAACATCGTTTCAATGGATTAACTCTATTATTATATTTACCATATAACCTATTACTGCTATATTTACTATTCCCTTCAAAGTAATCATTGACAGTACCTAAGCTATACATACGTACCTGAATTACACACTGTATACTATATAATGTATAGGACACAGAATTGCATCATTCAGAATCAGTGGCG
>KN886644.1:47630-59136 GCA_000934455.1 Apostichopus parvimensis
GGCGCTTAATAAGAACTGTTTATTATTAATATTATTATTATTATTATTCTGGCGTCAAAACGACAGTAAGATGATTGTTAGAAAGGTCAACTGAGATAAGAGATTCCAATCCACTAAATAAACCGACAGGTATGGAGCTTAAGTAGTTGCGATCTAACTAAATGCTCTTTAATCGAACGAGACCACTGAAACTGTTACTTTTCAGATGTCTCAGTTTGTTACCACTGAGATGAAGGTACTGTAGCGAAGTAAGGTTCTTGAAAAGCTTTTCTGAAGAAGGTTGTTGCTGAACGTTAAAGTCGTTAACTTCCCGAGGCCCTAATTTAACGTCAGCTCGTGAAGATGCCGTACTTTATTATTATCAAGAAAAAGTATTATCAGCCGATGTTCAGGACCAATGAATGTTCCATTTGTTAGCCTCTTTATTTGATTTCTAGACAAGAAAATGTTCTATGTAGTGTGTGTGCTTAAATGTTCCTGGTTTGATGTGAACAATGTTGTTATTTGACAAATCTAACATCACAATATTTCTGTAGCCTGACATAATGTCAGAAGTTACAAATGAAATGTTATTATTTTGTAACTCTAACCCTTGGGCATCTTCACATCCTGTTGAAGTAGGAATTGTCATAAACCCCCGATCATCACATATCACTCGTTGAAACCAATCATCGTACTCACAAAGTGATCCACATGTTAAGGTAGACCAAGGGTTTACTTCTCCCATAATTCGCTCTGCTGTTGCAACGTCCAGAAATTTTAGTGTGGTAAGGCAAAGTAAAGAAGACTGAAATACTGGTACCTGCTTTCCGAGATTTCCAAAGATGATCGATATTATCAGGCCGCACCACTGTCTGAAAAACAGAAAGGCTTTTGACAAAGAAATTCATGGTATTCGTCTTAAGAAGTTGCATTATTATGATTTAACGGGCATGGTTAACCATTGGATCTCCAACTTTCTACGTAATAAAAAGCCCGCCGCACACTGTACGACTGATTCTACCTGATTCACAACTGCATTCATTCAATTTTTTTTTTTACATTGAAGATGTAATCAGATGAAAATGCAATCTACCTGATCCATGCCTGCCGCATTGAGTAACACCACCACCACCACGTATAACCATCATCATCATCATCATCATCATCATCATCATCATCATCATCATCATCATCATCATCATCATCATCATCATCATCATCTTCTTCACCAACTCTTCCACCATCGTCATTAGCATCACTACCATCATCGTTACCATAACCACCACCATCGCTACCACCATGATCACCACCATCATCATCATCCTCAGTACGGCTATCATCATCAACACAGCAGAACAAAACAGAACATGCCTTCGCGATTGATATCATGAAATGATGTATTATGTTAATTAATACTATGTAAGGTGAGCGCAGCAAGCTAAGGACCGTTTTTGCACAAATTTGCCACCATATGTTGTCCTCATTATACATTAAAAAGGGATGATACAGAAAAAAGATAGAATTACTTGTACATGTGCAGTCCATTTTCGAAAGAAGATTATATTTTTTATATAGCACTATACTGATTCTTAACTGTTTTCATTCAAAATTTCCATACATTAAAAATGTAATCAAGTGAAAGTGCAATTTACCTGATAGTGATATCCATGTCTGCCGCAGTGAGTACTCTGGTTGGAAACCTGGCAGTGAAAATTAGCGCAGCAGCTTCTAACCAACAAACGCGAATTTTGAAATGGCTGAAATTAATGCAGCATGAAATTTCGCGCAAATTTCAACACATGACAGACAAATAAACAACATTAAACTCTACTCACCTTAGTATCTGTGGTATTACAACATGCCCGTATCTTTACTATTCTATTTACATCCGAGTAATCGATTTATGGTAGCACACGATCTTCAGCGTCGTTTGTTTACATATCAGATATACTGGAAAATTTTTCCCGCCAATTTTAACACGTGAAAGAAATAAGTAAACAACATTGAACTTTATGCACCATAGTATCTTTTGTATTACAATATGACAGTACAAAGTACCGCAATAAGTCGGAACACTACAGTTGAGCATTGAATCAGTGACTGATTTACCACTGGTCCAGATGGGCCCGTGCCCAAGGGATCTCGATAGAGTGGGCTTTAAATCACACGGTGACCAACTGAAGGTGAAGAAAGAGAAAAGGGGAAAAGTGAATTGTTAAAATAAAAAATAAGAAGCTGCCTACCCAGTAAATCATTTTCTTTACTTCACTGTGCTGTTGTCACAGCCAGTTTTCGGGAGCTCAATGCTAAATTCGGAATTATTACCAGAGCGAAATATGCTATAATTTGTTAAATAGATAAATGATAAATAAAATTGATAGCCTATATCATGCTCCTTTTTGTTGTTGCATTTTTTGCAAGTAGAATGTAAATGTCATTACAAAATCAACCGAATATTTGTTTCAATTGTGCATACTATATCTTTCCAATTTAAACCAGTTGGTAGAGTCACTCTAGAAATATCAAGTTGAACATATTCAAGTGAAGTCATGCATAAGTTATTTTCATCAGCATGTCAAGTTAAGTCACCGTTCAATAATTTCTTTTAAACTCAAGTCTCAAAATTAACTCAAGTTTCAATCAAGTCCAGGTCTGGTAAGTGGCAAGCAGTCACTAAGGAACTTTGATTTCTAGTTCAGCAAATGACTATGAATGACATCTTTCTTGAATCAGTATCTCTTTCCTGCGAAAACATGTGTCACAATTTGATTCAGCTGTTGCTGATAGACTTGGCCAACGACGAAGATGCAGAGCACTATGGAACAGTCAGTAGCATACCTTCATGCTTGTCATGAGAAGAAACCGCTATACATATAGTGAGTGTATGATTTGTACTCTACTGGAAGTATTTACCTAATGAAAAAGTTATTAAGGCAGTGGACTTGTGATATAAGGATTACAGGTTCGAGCCCTGGCCAGATCATTGCGTTGTGTCATTGGGCATGGCACTTTATCTCCATTGCCTCTCTTCACCCAGATGTATAAATGGGGACTTGCGATGTGACTTTTAAATATAGTTGCGTGCGCCGGTTTGTGGCTGCACCCTATGGGAAGTCCCCCAGGGGACACGTGGCTGTGGTGCACTGTGGTGCCCCAGGAGGGATTGTTTGAATTGTGCACACTTTGGTGTGTAGGTGTGACAAGTTACCAATGACCAGGGTTAAGTTTGTAAAGCGCTACGATCTCGATGTAGCAGCGCTATATAAGTGTCTAAAAAGTATGTATGTTAACATAACAATTTTCCTTTAAATGCCTTGATCAATATTTAGGTTTATTTTTTGTTGTGTTTTGTCAATGCAGTAAATAAGTCAACCCCACAAGCAATTTAAAAAGAAAAGATATAGATTGTGTTATAATTATTGAACCCTCACAGAAAACTGCCAGTGACGGCATGCAAACAATTTTACCACACTTTAACCATTCTACTGGCACACAAAGTCTACACAATCATGAACATGGTGGCTTCAACATACGTAAAGGCACAGTTCTCCTTTAAGCAAAATGTTGAAATTGGAGATGAGAAGAGTCGTGTTTCATTCATGTATGGCCTCTTTACTGAAACGGAGATTTTCCACTCGCAAGCCTTACAATTAACTACTCTAATGCACTATAGTATAATAAATGATGTTTACCAAAAATCCTGTAACTTTCTGAGGAAAGACAAGGACCTACCTGATGATGGAATTCATGGTTGTTTTCAGATCGTCACATCTATCGGTTATCCAAAGTACTTTCTTTCTTGGAGACCGTACACCCTTCACAGCACAACGAACGTTACATGAAATGGTTTGCTAAAAATTTCGCGGTATTAAATAACTTCAGTGCTTTGTTGACAAATTGTTAAACATGAACCTCAATCTCCTCAAGTGAGGTGTCGTTACACTTGAAGTCCTGAAGTCGATATATGTCAAATTAAATTTACATATGTCGGTATCTCATGCTCTCATTTGACGACCAGTGTCACGTGTTGTTTTCTTGGTCTCTGATTGGAAGAAACTTACATATGTCAATTTAATTCGACCTGTGTCGTTTTGAGTACTTATGGCACACTAGGCGCACCATAGGGGTTTCATGAAGCTCGAAGCGGCAAATGGTATATAATGTCAAGTAGTCCCGCAGTAACTAGTATAATGCAGATCAATATATGTTGGGTTAACATAGTTTGTCTGGTGAAAGGGGACATGTTATTATTACCTGTAGAGACATAGAAATAGACGGTTCAGGCTGTTCATCAAACCATCAGGGCATCAATTGTCTAGGGGTCCCCGTGAGTTTGTTCCAACATTTTGAGTGAACAGATAAAAACTGCAGTTATATTCTCGTAGGAATAAATTCACGCACATTCAGTGAACCAGTCTGAAATCGTACTCGCAATCAAGGTCTCAATTTTATTATTGTTTTTACGGTTTTATTTTAAAACGCCAATTTTAAGCCTTTAGGTTGAGGAAGAAACCACCTTTTTGTCAAATGTTTGTTCGTTCGCTCCCTCACAAGCAAGCGACTTGACATTATGTAGAAAGTAACGAAATAACTTGTATGTAATCCTCTTCGTTCCATATGATATAGGTGTATTTATAATATTAATATATGATTGAAAATTTGTAGAAATAAGAAACATTTGACCACTGAAACATTTCTTCGAGAAATGTTCAATTAGTAACTATTAATATTTAAAAACAACACATGAACATTTGATCAATTTACTGCAAAACGTTGTTGATACGATGTTTTGCTCATTTAATATAAAGTTCTAAATACAACGAAAATATGTACAATCCTTGGCTATTGTCGAAAATATTGATTTACGATGGAAAATCCATACGGTGCCTTTCATACATTGCCTTTATCCCTTTCAGGTTTGTTCCAATAGCAAGTGGATGATCTTAAATGCGAAGCAGGTTGCAATTTATGCTTACATATCTGATTAGTTATATATGTTATATGAAATTGTACAGTAGTTTAAGGATAATCAAGTTCACTTTTTAGGCTTGCAGATCATTTTAATAAGTACAATTAAAGTTATGATTTGAAGAATTATTACAACAAAGAGTAGAACGAGAGCTATACCACATGATGTGTAAGAGGCACAAGTACCGGACGAGTGAAGAGGTGATGGTGTTTGGGTTTCATCGTGGTTTCCAGACGACACAGTAGTCACAGCATCATATGTTTCAATTGGCGGTTGGCTAGAAGAGTTTATATGTGCAAGCGAAGTAAGTGACTTTCGCGAATACATAGTTGATGTTGAAGAGGTGGTATAGTCCGATGGATTTGGACAAAATGGTGCCAAATCATCTAGGATTGGTACAAGCGAACCGTTCCATCTGCACTCTAGGGGACTTCTGTCAGTGACCAAATATTGATTCTCCTCGGGTACACTTTGAAACCATTCTTGCAGTGTCTTAAAGCTGCAGTCACATTCAAACGGATTGCTAGTAACCGTAACCAGTAAACCTTTTCTTTCAAGATATGGAACGACACTGGACGAAGAATTAAAATTGTTACCGTAGAGATTTAAAAATTTTAGATAGCTTTGGATTCCAAGATCTTCTGGTAACGGAACGACAGTGAGATGATTGTAAGAAAGATCAACTGAGATAAGAGATTCCAATCCACTAAATAATCCGACAGGTATGGAGCTCAAGTAGTTGCGATCTAACGAAATGCTCTTTAATCGAACGAGACCACTAAAAATGTTACTTTCCAGATGTTTCAGTTTGTTTTCACTGAGATGAAGGTACTGTAGCGAAGTAAGGTCCTTGAAAAGTTCATCTGGCAGGTCATGAAGAACGTTGTTGCTGAACGTTAAAGTCGTTAACTTCCTGAGGCCCTTTAACGTCAGCTCGTGAAGATGACGTAGTTTATTATTATCAAGAAAAAGTCTTATCAGCCGATGTTCAGGACCAATGAATGTTCCATTTGTTAGCTTCTTTATTTGATTTTTAGACAAGAAAATGTTCTCTATGAAGTGTGTGTGCTTAAATGTTCCTGGTTTGATGTGGAAAATGCTGTTATTTGACAAATCTAAAATTACAATATTGCTGTAGCCTGACAAAATGTCAGAAGTTACCAATGAAATGTTATTATTTTGAACCTCTAACATGTTTGCTCCTTCACACCCTGTTGAATTAGGAATTGTCATAAATCCCAGGTTTTCACATTTCGCTCGTTGAAACCAATCATCGTATTCACAATGTGATCCACATGTTAAGGTAGACCAAGGGTTTACTTCTCCCATAATTCGCTCTGCTGTTGCAGCTTCCTGAATGGTTAGGGTTGTAAGACAGAGTAAGGAAGACTGAAGAACCTGCTTTCCGAGATTTCCAAAGATGATCAGTAAGCCTATTATGGTGCCGCACCACAGTCTAGGAATAAAAAAAAGGCCTTTGAAATATGAAACCATGGCATTCTTCTTAAGAAATTGAATCGATCATTATGATATAAGGGTGATTGCTCACCACTGCATCTCCAGCTTTTTGTCTCATGTAAAGCCCGGCGCACACTGTACGACTGATTCCGACTCGACCCAACTCGACCGTCCTTACTCGGAAATTCTTTAAGCGTGGAGACTAATAGTCCTACGGCTGACCCGAACACTATTCGCTGTTAACGAACGACGCTCGTTTAGGTAACAAGTAATGAACATGTGTTGGTTACATTGGTTACAACTATACAGTTTTATTCGTGAAACCCCAGAGTGGTACGAATGCCAGTGGGGAAACCTTCACGAAAAAAGCTGCCAACCCAGTGATTTATTTTTACTTACTTCACTGTGGTGGTGTCAAAGCCAGTGTTCAGAAGGTCAATGCTAAATTCGTATTTAATATCAGATTGAAAAATGCTATAATATGCTAAACACATTAATTAGTAAATAAAAATGATAAACTATGAACCATTCGTACAAGTAACGACATGGGTCATCCCCCCCCCTCCCCCGCCTCTTCTTCGTCTCTTTTCCCTCCTTTTTTTCAAGTGGAATCTAAGTGTCAAAGCATGCTAAACCGAATATTTGTTTAAAATTGCGCATAATATTTATATCCAATAAAACCAGGCAATTGGCAGCGTCAAATGAAGTTATGCAAAACAAATTATTTTATCAACAAATCAAGTTAAGTCACTGTTCCATAATAACTTGTAAAGTCAAGTCTCAAGTAAACTCAAGTTTGAATCAAGTCCAAGTCAAGCACGCACTAAAGATCTTGGTTTTCTGGTTCAACAAATAACTATGAATGATATATTTCTTATCCCTTTCCTGCGAATACACGTGTCAGACTTTGAGTCAGTTGTTGCTGATAGACTAGGCTAAGGATGGAGATGCAGAGCACTATGGAACAGTAAGTAGCCTACCCTCGTGCTTGCTCTGAGAACAAACTGCTACTTATAGTGAGTGTATGATTCGTACTCTCCTCTAGAAAAGTGGTTGGTGTCTTCCCAACATTAAGATAACACTAGGCAATGGTTAAAATAACATTTCATTTAAATGCCTTGGTCAATTTCTGGTCCACTTTTTTTCTGTCAATGCAATAAACAAGTCAATACCACAAGCAAAATATAACTTGAAAACATACAGAGTGTTTGATTCAATCCTCACAGAAAACTGTCAGTGAAGACATGCAAACACCGTACGGGTGGGAAAGTGTTTTTAAATTATAGGTGAATAAACCTCTTATTATGTACGAAATATGGACACCCCTTGCCGCTACCGTATTACACACAGTATGGTGCGAAGACAAGAGTAATGCTTCGCGCAAGGACTGCCCTATAGCCTATATGGTACTATAACAGAAAGCATTGTACACGAACCAGCCCCCTTACTTTACTTTGGCTCGCCTTTATCAGGAGTGGATCCAGGATTTTTAACAGGAGGGGATGTAGCCCTGAGATCGTTTAAGCTGACTCCCATGTAAGGGGTGTGGGGGTTCACCCCCACCCCCCCAAAAAAACTTCTCACGTGAAATGGTGCATTCCGAGGCAAAATATTGGTTATACATGAATTCTATCGTTATACTTACACGCAATGTTGTGCTAATTATCATTTTTGTGTGGGTTTGGAAAGAAAGAAAGGGGGGGGGGGTCTAGTCACCCCCTGGATTCGTCAATGTTCATACAATATGTTATAAGGACTGCTAGAAGGACAGATGCCAAAACGATCAAAGCGAACGTTGCGCTGAACGGAATCGTATAACTTTTATGAATAGACTTTTGCAAACGGGTTTTTCTTCTCTAATATGGACCAGTACAAGTTACTTTAAGCCGAAAGTCTGTCAAGGACTGAGGTAAAAGTAAGGACATACCTGAAACTAAAATGCATGGTTAGAGTTCAGTTCGTCAAGTCTGTCGGTGATATAAAGAACTCAAATTTTCATCTGCCAGACTGAAGATCCCTCACAAGCGAACGTTGAATTGAATGAAAAGATCCGTTTTAAATTTCGCGCTGGTATTTATATAACTGTGATTTGTTGTTAACATATACTGTTTGAACTTGGACTTCAACCTCTACAAGTATTGCCTTTGTTGCAATCAATGTGTTTTATCTGCTGGGCTCATCATATTACCGATCTCCGTGATTGGATATTTACCTTACTTTGATTTACTTGCCTCTTTTCCTATTGGCTGTTCAGCAAGATTTAAATCACGTCGTTCAAAGAGCTACACATTTAAACATAAAACCGTAAAGGTACTTGACAACATCGAGTCCAAACAGGCGTTTGCGTATACCGCAAGTGGTAAGTATCCTTACTCCAAAATATATAATATAATCAAATTCTTTACAAAAAGTAAAATCCTATCAGAACCTACAGCGATTAATTGTATTGTACAATCGGACGAAAACCTTATTACTCACCTATACCTAGCAATACATAGGCGTACGGGGCCGTCCCAATACGTTAACGTATTTTAACCTGATGTTTGAAACCTTGCCCGAAGAAAAATAGCCTACTACACGAGTCGCATGAAACATCCTGATGCCGGTTACAAATATAATATATTGAAATTGTCATTTGGCACCCGGGTCGAAACTTTTCTTTGTCACCCCGTGTCGGTGATGCCGTACAGTGGGGGGGGTCTAAGAGTGGGGGTGTCACCCTCCCCTTGATAAATTTTGATTATGTAAGATGGCTTAGACGCAAAATTGTGCAATATTTGGCAAAGCTTTGAACTGATTATATGTTTAGGAATTTTCATTCTTATTTCTCTTATTTATTTCTCTTTTTTTGTGGGGGGGGGGGAGGGGAGGGGTTGTTGAATCTATGCTCTATGAAAACGAAAAAGGTTACTGCAAATTGTATAAACACTACACGTTCATTTTTCGTGATGTTTGTTATTAGGTGTGTGGTTTTCCTGTACCTCAAAATATTTATGATATATCCCAAACCTTCGCTTACAACGTCTTGCGAATCTGTATCACGTGGTTGTGTATGCGAGAGCTGAATGTTTGGACTTTGAGAGGTAAAATATTAATTATACAAAATCAAATAACGGTAACAAATTCAACTCTTAAGCGACTAAATTATAGGAAACGTAAACAGGGTTCATACGTCCGGGGTCATTAATTTGACGTGCATGTAACCGATAAAATCATTGTGGAAATTGCGCTGGTAATTACTCTTGATGTTCCGAAATGTGCATTCTCGCTTTGGATGCTGTGGCAGATATATTTAACCACATAACTCACGCATTTTTGGCAATCTTGTGAATGCAAGAACGCAAACTTGGTTGAAAAATCGTGGAGTCGCTGAATTTGGGCGCAGAATGTGGTAAGGCTTTCGAAACGCGACTTTCCCGTGTTCCATGATGCTTAATAAGCACCAGTGTTTATTGTGGATTTGACAATTTTTGGCTTTGAGTCAAGAGCAGTTTAGAGGAAGTATGGGGAAAGGCCTCAATGAAACTTTGCATTCTTGAACCGGGACCACTAAAACCTTCGCTACGCCAGTGTTAGCCTGAGGAGTAGAAGAGTCGCTGCTCTCCTGGTATGGAAAACAATTGATCTTGAAGGGTACCTTACACATAAATATGCTACCAAATTTAAAGTTACAACATCAGCCTCTAACAAATACTGTAAACGAGCATGTACTGTTGCTACATGGTCGAAACACCGTCGATAAATATTTTGCACTTTAGTTATTAGAACTTTGTCAGAACTACCTAACTTTATTAAGTAAACCCGACGCTCACGTAAGACAGAAGAATATAATATGTGGTAACCCGATATACATACATACATGTGTTCTGACATTGGTGTGTTGTGGAGAATCTTTGATCGCCCTTCAGGTTCAACTGTTTATTATGACACGCCTGTCAAACGACCCTGGTCTCGGAGATTTTGCATGGGAACCTGTGTCCTAACGGACGTGGTACAGGCTTTATTTTGAAATGATGCTTCTCCCTCATTAGAGAAATGTCTTATTTGAGCAAACTACGGCCAACTACGGAAAATCTTTCCAGGCGGAGTAAATTTCAGTTCAAGTTCTCCCTACGAAGTTCATGTATGAGTTTTCAAATAATTTTCGAGACGTGCAACATAAACTGAGTTTTAGTCGTAACCTTTACTTTTATCCCACTGTACTTGAGGGTAGCTTAGCGTCAGTCTTATCCATCTTATCATCCTAGCAAAGTGCCAAAATTATCGATGGTATTAATCTGAAGGTAGGTTCATCCAAAGATAAGATGAATCAGGCAAAATATAGAATCCACTGGATATTTTTTTTTGAAATATTAATGGATCAATAGGTCTCTCACAGATGACCTCGTCAGGTACATTCTGTCATGGCACCACTCCTCCACCCATCATTCCTGAAATACCAACAGACACGCAAATTATCAAACCCCTTCCACCCCATTGCCCCCCCCCCCCCCGGGCCTGCCCAAATCCTCCACTGCTACAAATGTATTTATAAACATAAATGAAAATCTGTTATAAAACAATTTACTTTCTAGTTGTGCTGACTTCGCGTTATATAACTAAGGTTAAGAGAGAAAAAATTAACAACACAAGAACGAGTACACGAGATTTTATTTCCGAATAAATACTTGCTACGTCCAGATATTGTCATGGCTTGATACAAAGGACTAACAACATCAGCATTTAGTTTAAGCTACTACATGGTTAATTATCATTCCTTGCTTGTTGTTCACGACGTTAAATGTTCCGTATTTATGCACAAATTATCTACATCATGGACAAGAAATTTTGAGCTAGAGATTTCGACCCGTGACCAGATGACTATAGGTTTAGTCAGGGGCGTAGCGAAGGGGTTTTTGTTGGGGGGGGGTGTGGAGAATTTTATTTGCCGACGGATCTGGAAGTGGTGACCGAAATGGGGGAGGGGTCTAAGGGGATGGGGTGTCCCCCTCCCCTTTTTGAAATTTCTTAGTTTTGAAACGTCCTTAGATGCAATCTGGTGCATATTTTAAGTCAAATATGATTTGCCGACGGATCTGGAAGTGGTAACTGAAATGG
>KN886647.1:3180-30016 GCA_000934455.1 Apostichopus parvimensis
ATAAACCTCGCCCATAATATGAATATTTAAACACTACGAACGGCAGTGACCAGTATGTAATGCAACACCATCCTTGATTTGTGTACAGTCTATATGGCAGTTGTACCAGGGAGTTCCATAACAACTCCCTGGTTGTACCAACGCAAAGTCTTGAATCTATTTTTTAGCAACGGCTCATAATTAAACCTGCATCTCTGATTGGTTGAATTCAAACTAGTGGGTTTGGGGAAGTGTATGCGATTAATTTTATATGTGGAATTTGTCGTGGACACTTTACTCATTATCTGCAAATATCCTTAATTACTCGCCAATTAACGTTGTTGGCAGGGGAAAACTTGGCTCATATCTTAGTTTGCTGTTTTGTGATTGATATATGTAAAAAACTCGATGGACATGTCAAAAAAGTAGAAAACGGCGACCAAACGCAAAATGCTGTTTTAACTACAATGCATTCTATCCAGCGAACCATTACATTTGAAGACAGTGTACCTATCCTTCCATGCGAATCAAAGAAAGTTTCAACGAAGTATACATTCCTGTGTAAAATCCATTCCGAAAATTTACCTTTCCGCCATAGGCTTTGAGCCTTTCCGCCATAGGCTTTAAGCCTTTCCGCCATGGCGGAAAGGATCGAAACCTATGGCAGAATGGTATGGCAGTATGTACCTATGACGGAATGGCACTGGAACCGAAATTATCGAATGTTGTTGTTGGCCTAACATTAGGTCTATCATCACTTGCTTGACTTTAGCCTCAAAGTTAGGGCCTGATGTTAGGTTCATCGTCTTTTTTACTCAGTTTATTAGCATGACACGAGTGGATCTAATCGTGATCCCTGTGGGCTGATTTCAAACGTCATCAAAGGAATGATCATGTAGGAAATAAGCTATGAAGTGTTTCAATATTTTCAGACTGAAGAGGTGCCTACAATCTTTTTTGTCATCATAGCAACTATGCAGTACTCATTTTTGCATCTGCTTATATATGTGGACCACACATCTTGTGCCAGGTATCGGTGAAAGTATGAAAAGAAATGCTAGAAAAAAGAACATTTACAAATTGACTTCGTAACCTTGAAATCGTGCAGTACTAGTTCGTCAAAATTGACAACGCCCGAACATTTTCTAAGTGTGGCATTTCTCAGCCTTGCTTGATGCAAGGCACTTTGAGCTAGCTTACTTACATGCGCTACACAGTTTCTTTCCTGTGTATATGATGTCCTGTAAAGTTTATCGCTTATCAGCAACTTGCTGTGGCAGAGACCGCATTCATTTGTTCGCGCAGATGCCAGGAATTAAATCCTGACGGTTTGTTGGTTACCTGTCCCATTTTTGGAGGGAGGGCTTTTCGTTTCATCTTTTGGCAGCTGACGTTTTGGACAATTTCTGGCGCTATCGACTCTGACGGTTTTGTCATCTTTGAGAAACAACCACTATTAGTTTAGAATTGAAATGAATAAGTCACACTTTTTTTGATGGATAATTTAATTAGCCTTTAATATTGAAACTGAACTGTGTCATCATGCACTGACATATTCAGGTCTACTAAGCCTGATTAGGTTCATCTGTTATTACAATGCGTGACACTGACAGAAACGGTCCAAACATTTGTGCCCCGGTACCCGACCGCAAATTTCAGTTTAGAACCCCGTTCATTACAATTTATACATTCAACCTAAAACCCATCTCGGCCTACAGTATACTATAGGGGGCATACATGAGCCTGATGTGGCTATGGAGGCCTTCAGTCACCTCTATGGTAAGATTGTAAATAACTGTTGATGAACCCGTGAACTGATTTATATGGCAACTTTTGGCAAGGTTGCATATTTATATAAATTTGCAAGTTACTCCCTTTCATTAATTCAAATAAAAAATGGAGAAAGGTGTTCATGATTTTGACTAATATCTGGTCCGGGTAGTAATCCTTTTGTCCGGTCTCACAGTTACCCATTCGCATCACTTTAGTCAACAATGTATGTTTGTATTGAAAGAAATTGAGAGGGTAATATGTTGTGACATTTATTAAACAACTTGAAGCTAAGAAGATAATTTGCACTTGTATTAATATGACAGAACACAAACACATTTAGCTTGAGCTGCTTCGAGTATATATACAGTATTTTGTTTTATTCTGTTTTCATGTCGTGTTGATTATGCTGTTCTTTTGGAAGACACACTTGAAACTTAAAACATCGTCTATTATCGTACACTGGCAGCTTGAACATGCGGGCAACACACAGCTCTTTTCTAAAGTGTAATGATATTTGCAAAGAGTTTATCAATTGTACATGTTTGTGTAAAAACCACTCGTTTATATCTTTTCTTCTTTTCTTTTGTTGCTCAGATCGCCAGAAAGACTAACATCGTACAAATGGTAAGAGATATCTATTTTACAACCGTAGCAATTGTATGTACAAATAGCAATGCTTACCGAAACACATCTCTATACTTCACCGTGTGTAAAAGTATTGTCAGAAATGTTGCATGCATCTGTGAAAATTAGATATTTGCAGTCTGCTTCATATTTTTCTATTCGCTAGACAGATAATCGACAAATTTCAAGCAAACTTGAATTCATGAATTGTACAAGAACCATTACCTCAGCAGTACTCTGCGTCTGTGCTGGGGAAGCCTCCCTTTCACATTTTTGGCTAATCAAAGAAATATATTCACTCTTCATCTAGATTGCTATCCAAAGATAATAATTCAATGGATGGCTAAGCACATGGCATTTGTTTACAAGCCAGTACTTGAGACATCCCCTCCCCTTCCCTGACCCCCCCCCACCCATGATACTGAGAGTGAATAAAGTGATGTGCAATTTACTCTTTATAATACTATATAGTATTATAAAGTGTAAGTTGCACATGTCTCTATTCACTCACAGTATCATGGGTTACAGCATGGTGGGCTTAAGAGTTGTTGACACAGGTCCAGAATTAAACATGGAGATACTAAACAAAGCGTGTGAACTTTAGACTCGCTACTGTTGAGGATTTGTCTTGTGATATCAAATTCACAGAAAGTGACCTCTTACTCATGAATTGCACAGTAGTGGGACATACATGATGTGCAGTTGCGGCTACTGAATGACTCTCATTGTAGTATGGTTATGTGAGGAAACTGTGGGCTGGTGTAGTTCTCACTAGTGTGTGGGTGTGGAATTGTACACCACAGTATGCCACAACTTTTGTTCTGTGTGCTACTATGAATGTGGTAAAGCTTCACTGGATTGCAGTGTGTTTGTGGGGGGCGAGGGGGGGGTTCTCGTTGTGTTATGCTCGACGATTACCCATGCAGTTATTACACTTCATAACTGAAGATGGGATCATCTTAATCTTGAATAATTGATTTGAGATTAAAGAGTGAATGTTTCCTCATTCAGGATGTCTTTTGTGTATACATGGGCTGCCCTCGTGAATATTCATCTAGTTTTTTAGTCAACAATTGGCAATCAGTTAAAACCTGACATCGGCTAACTTTTATTGTTGATTAACTACAATTTATATAGTTTTTTGCTTCATCTTTCTCCGCTTCACTTCTTTGTAAACTAAACAGAAGGTAAACAAATTCTTAAAGCCACAGTAGAAACAACTGAATAAAACACTTTAAATTTAAACAGTCAATATTTCCAACATCTGTCTAGAGTTGAATTTGAAGAATGTTGTTGGTCAACCCTAAAGGTTATAATTACGTACATAGCCTACAGTTCATATATGTACACAATAAGTATAACTTAAAAAAAAATTACTTTACTGTATTTCTAAGCATATTGGATATTTGCAGCAATGCTGGATAGCAGATTCTAAAAGTGGACATTTACCAATTGGTCACAGACAAACTTCTACATTTCAGTACAGCTTATTAAAGTACAGATATTTTTATATTTATTTTTATTTTTATTTATTTTTTAGCATAGACATACTGCTCTGAGGTACAGTACCTTTTAGAATATTTTTATCCTGCTTTCTACAACTTTATGGCTTCTCAGAGAATTGGGAAATACAGAGTGGGTGGGAGAGCTGTAGTACTTATGATATAGAATTAATTCTGGTCTTAGTCTGTGGTTTGGCATCATGTGATCAGTTGACAGTCAGATGATGTCTCTTTTGCAGCCAACTTTTAACCATTTCCTGTGACACTTGAGCTTCATATGAAGACAGGTGTTCATTTTTAAGTTTATCGAGCCTATTAGAAAAAGTCAGCCGTTGTCTACGTGCTTCATCAAGCATAATCATAAAGAATGACATTGAAAATAACTTTATTTTCATACACAATAGTTGCTAAAAGGTTCAAAATGATTCAAACTTTTACTTTTGTTCACTTAAAAAACTCCCTTTTTTTTTGCTACCAGAAAAATGATTTATTCCACACTACAGAAAATTTAGAGAATTACATTACATTGTATCACTCTTTGCTTACTTATTTGGTAAATAAAAAGTTTGGTAAATAAAAAGCAGGTTCTTGATTTAGTTTAAAATCTAGTATCAACAAAGTCACTCCTTTACGATATAACAGTATTAAAATAAAATAATATCACATACTTGAAAGTCTGTTTAATTGTCAGATTTGTGACAAGAATTTCTAAGAAAGGTTGAAGATGAACAATATTAAATTAGAAAGTAGAACCTCCGTCAGAATATAGGGGGCTATCATCATTTGGTGGTGGTGGGGACCATGCAACAATCTGTATTATGATATATATACTCGTTTTTCAGGATTCCTATCTAGTCATATGACATTGTCTGTAAAAGGACTACTCGGCAGATTAGTTTGTGTGTGTAGTAACACGTTGTTGGAGTCTTCCGATTTCTGCTCTTTAATGTCTCTCTGCGGTTCGTCGATGTAAAAAAGTTGCAGGTCGCTCTATTAGTTTATGGGTGCAATTTTCGTGAGCATTTTTGGGTCAGCTCAATTCATACGTGATGTCCACAACATTTTGGCAGAGATATACGATTTTTACGTTTTTGTTCCATTATTGCGTGAATGGAAACTAGGAAGTGCTGGTTCTTACAGTAGTTTATTCCTAGTAATAGGTACAACGATGGGTTTGCATAAAATAAGTTTGTGACAGTGTTTCCACTTTGAAGGAATAAAACTTTCTAACATTGTAACAAACTATGTCTGCTAAGAAGGAGCATAAGGCATGGAAAAAAGGAGATGGGAGGAAAGGAAATGACACCATTATCCCAGTGGCGGAGCTAGGGGCATTGGTCAGGGGGGGCGAGAATGGTCTGTAGGGGCGCTTTCGACACTATCTAAGCGGAGCGCCACCATCGGTTGGCGCGGAGCGTACAGAAATTTTTTGAGTAAAGATACACTCTAGATCGCCGGAAATGACCCTTTCCGGGCCTTGCTAATTTGCAGATAAACGAAGAATAAATAGGTGTTATCGCCATTTTGTCAGAAAATTACACCAACAAAATGTGACAAATGTCAATAGGTAGATGAGAGCGCAATAAAAAAGTCAATAATCGCAAATAAGTAAAAAGTGGTAAAAAGCTGAAAAGGGCGCCAGCAGTCCATTTGAGTCCGTCAGGGGGGGCATCCGCCCCCCCTGACTGTATGGACGCTCCACTACTGCATTATCCCGCCTATGTTGCACTTAAAGCAAATGGATAAACTGCCCAGAAATATTGCCAATCAAAACAGATTGCTCAGATAGAAACTTTGCTGAGTTTCTCACTGTAGTGTTGCTTCACATATTTCTCCCTTTTTGATATGTTTTATGTTTAACTAAGTGCTATGTTCTCCCCACCCCCCTCCCATCCCCACCCCACACCCATTCTGTATAAAACCCTCTATGCTATGCTGATTGCAAAACTTTAATTTTGCTAATGAATCAAGCTAAATTCAAATTTAATCAAATTCAATTTCAAGTCAGTTGCTGTTCTGTACATTCTGCTGCCTATCCCATATAATTGTCTGCTGTGGGAAAAGTGAATTATGCTATCTGTTATTGCTTCCCCTGTGGTTTTGTCATATGACTTCCAGTCACTGTACTTGGAGTGCTTGCCATTGTGGTTGATTGCCAGAGCTTGATACTTCTACAGTCTTGAATTTGTTGAACCAGTCTTGAATTTGTTGAACCATATCAAAGCAGCTTAAAACTTCACATACTTCTGAAGTTGCAGTATTTGGTTCAATACTTAAGAAACTGTTCACAGAAGATAATTATTATCAATGATGTACTGTTCTTGATACTGCCTGCATGTTGTTGGATAAGGGTATATACAGTATGTCAAAAACTGAACCTTGGACAATTTTTGTCTATAAATCTCCATAAGTAATTTGATGTGTACACCTGAAAGTCAAGGACAAAAACAAAGTATGTACTGTACAGTATTTTACTGTGAGAGCCAAGGCTTCATTCAAGCAGGGAGTTGTCATGTGACAGCTCTATGAGGTCAAGCCTATTAAGGCCTGGACATGCGGTAGAATAATATGTAAGAGCTTGTTTCATTATGATTATTTATTTTATTTTATTTTATTAATTATTAATTTATTTATTTTTCATTTTTTGGGCCATTTCCAAAATATGTGGCTGCAATGTTTCTCATTAACTGATTTTCAACTTAAAACAATGCTAAAACTGTCAACTTACTGTGATCCCATCAACACAAACATTTTCAGATTTTTTTCTCTATATGTCAGTGTTCATAGCCTAGTGGTTAGGGTGTACGCATATAAAGCGAACTGATAGTTGTTAAGGGGTCGCAAGTCTTTGTTAAGGCCGGTGATGTGAGACTTAATACAAAAGATCCAATCAATTTCTTTAGGTTTATATTCTGTAACGGATTTGAAGTTCAAGGCAATTAAAATACATTTTAGGTTTTTTGAGAGAATGACTATGAAGATTGAAATGTTCGGAAACAGAGAATCCTGCAAAATTATCACGAATGGATTTTTTTTTATTATTAAAACGTAAGCAGAACCGGGAGCCTGTTTCACCTACATAATTGCCCTCTTTGCAAAGTACACAATAGAAAATGTAAATAACATTAATTAGAATCACAAGAGAGGGAAGGGGGTCTTAGACTATAGCCAACATTGGGAATTTTGACCTCGGTACCTGGGGTAATATGGGGGCATATTTGGCATCGAGGTTTACTGCAACGGAAATTGCCTGCGGAGGTGGGAACTAAGTAAGGGAGTCTGGAGGAAGTTAAACTGAGTAGAAATCTAAGATTGGAGGAACTATTTTCTTTTGGATTAAACATGGATTTTCTTTATTAATATATATATATAACTATTGCAAGCATATTTTTGCCCAGTAAGTTTTAAAGTTTGTGTGCACAGCCTTTCTTAGAAGCAGCCTTGAAGTGAGGCTGTACTGGTACGCACATGTTATCATACAGTAGCCGCCTGTTATCATGCTCCCTCTCCCTCCCCCCCCCCCCCTTCATGTTTCAGTACTTGTACTGGCACTAAGTACTCAATCTAAGGGAAGTGATGCTTGTACTGATCTGTAATATTACATTTCTGGTTACACAATTACTTAACATTGAACTGACATTTGTGAACTCATTTCCCTATCATTCTAACCTCTTCATTGTTTTAGACATCATGTGATTTAGAAAATCTCTTTGCTATGTCAATACTACTGTACGTAGTGCTCTGAGTTTTACCAACAGCTTAAAGTATTGGAAAGTAAGGTAGTGTCGTTGTTTCCTTTGGCAGACACATGCATGCATGTACATGATCAAATGTATTCCTCTGGATTGTTTACGCATTTAATACAGACAACCATTTGGCAATTTGCCAAACAAATGCCTGAGTAGTCTGTAGTCTGTCTGTGACTCAAATGTTTTATTGTGACGCCCATTTAAATCTGAATTGAAAAGTTTGAAGTTGAACAAAAGAAACAAACCATTGAATATAGATCCAACGTCTAAAATGTACTGTATCAGGTATCATAACAAAAATGATTTCAAAAATGCTTGCCAAACAATGACAACAAATCTATAGGTTACAATGCAGAACCTAGGTACAGGGTGGCGAATGCCCCCCTGACGGACCCAAATGGACTGCTGGCACCCTTTTCAGCTTTTTACCACCTTTTAATTATTCGCGATTATTGACTTTTTTATTGCGCTCTCATCTTCTTATTGACATTTGTCACATTATCTGCAAATTAGCAAGGCCCAGAAAGTGTCATTTCCGGCAATATAGGGAGTATCTTTACTCAAAAAATTTCTGTACGCTCTGCGCCAACCTGTGGTGACGCTCCACTTAGATAGTGTCGAAAGCCCCCTACAGACCATTCTCGCCCCCCCCCGACCAATACCCCTAGCTCTGCCACTGGTTTGGGGACAATCATGATCAATTTGATTATTCTCAAAACGTTTTATTCAAAATGTCAATTACTAAATCATTCCCTACAGTTTGTGCTCTACTGTACATGCTAGAGATGACTTCAGATTCTGATCAGTGAGCTATCTTGATCCAAAAATTATTCCCAAACTCATTAACCTCATTAACCATTCATCAACAACCCGTTCCAAATGGGTACAGTTAGTCACATGCGACAGAAAGATAACTACAGCTCTCTATTTGTTCATCGAGAGGCTGAAGAGATCCGTAAGTCTAAAAGGACATCGCATTAACCACTACTGCTTTGACATTTTTGAAAATCTTTAATTCCGTTCCATGCTCTTTGTTCCTTTGGTAGCCCTCGGTGAACTTATTTTAAATGCTGTCGATAAATTGACGAAACGTTGAAGTTTGAAAGGAATGTTAAGTTTACTGGCATTGTTTGTTTAGAAGCAGCCACCCAACTTGAAGTCTTGAACCATGAAAATTTTTAAAGTAAATAACTGGTACTTTGACATCACAAATGATCACACTTTGACGAATAGACAACCCCCTGACACTAATATTACACCATAATATCTGCGAAGCAAAACCAAACATTCTCAGTTGTGTCACGGCCGAGTTCTTTGTCATTGACTATAATAGATTCGTAGTGACGTTTACACCTATCCTCTAAGTTTGATTCATCAACTTGTGACAGTGACTCATTGCAGTTTATACCTACTGTAAGCTGCATATCTGATGGAGACCCAAGGTCTGATGAGATAATTTCCTTCCACTCCTTAAATAAATTGTCAGGTTCCTCATTCCCCGGTACAGATTCCTTCATTTTTATGTACCAGCACATTTGGATCAGATCTCTGAAGGATTTATGGTCGAAACTCCTCACGAGTTAAAAAAATGTGTACTTTCTGTGAAGAGGTGTTTTGTGATAATCGCAGTGCGGATTTTGCACACATGTATAGTATGCTGCTGTCACTGATTAGTGAGGTCTACATCTCACAACATGATCCTGGCATCCAGGTAGATGTCAAATGAAGTTACGCACGCACGCGCGAACACGAAACTGATTCCAACCGGACTGTCATCGGCGAGTTTTTTCGATTATCATCAAGACATGTAGTCCTACTCATACTATAGAACCCCCGCCCCCTGAAACTGAACGGGTGATGACGAAAGACAATGACTTATTATTCTCGGGCCATATGATTGGTTACATTTGTTGAAACGGGAAGTTAAGACTGTTTTCCACCAGTCAGTGGTAGCCTTAAGATCAAGCACAATGCCTGAACCGTCCATGATTATTTGGTTATAGTCGACGGAATGGCGGTTGAGTCAGGTCGCAGCGCGGCAGACGGAAGCCTCCCAACGTTTATTTGGTTTCTTGGATAAACCTACGTCATTGCTCTCCCACGAGGAGTGGAGAGAATAATAGGAATGGAAAGCAAAACTCCTTTTCAACTTTGAAGTGTCTCGCTTTGTTTTAAACGAGGAAGCCTTTGAGTCTTATCACAAGATCTCAGGCAGAGGCCAAAGACATACAAGAAACTGCTACGTGGCGTACGGCATGCTTGCTATTCCTTCCGTCCATTCTTAGGGGAACGTACTATAACCGTCATTTAACACACAGCTGGGGTCCGCAGGCATGTGATGAGTGCATGACTATTCTAAATAGCTCTCATTCAAAGTGACTGATAAGGGTGTAACCTATCATTAACACAGTACACCCCCACATAACATAGTACACACCCACATTACACAGTACACCCTCACACTGAACTGAACATATATTGAACTACAGGTTTTTTTGGATTCGAGTCAGTCAGTCAGTAAGAATGAAGAATTATTTGTAACGTTCTTGAAACGTGAAGTGACGTATGGACCTATGGAAATGGAAACAGGTTTCCAAAGGCTTGAAATGGTGTTAAAATTGGCCCAAATATACTGTCCGTATCAGAAGTTGTAAAATAATATTTACATACAGGTCTCACTGTTCTGCTGTCCTTAGTACTTTGAGGCTTCCCAAAAACCCTTTTCAATTTAGTCGTTTTTGATTTTGACATGAGTGTCTTTAAAACTTTTTCAAATATTCTCAATTTTCTAGTAGACATTCTAGTAGACATAGTTTTTACAGTAGTTATGGTCTTCAGCTAAAATGGATATTTTTCACGGAAAAGTCTTGTGTAACCCAGGCTAAGACTTGGGTTTTTAAAGAAAGTTTTACTACCCCCTGGTGAAGTGCTATGTACAGCAATTCAAGTATGGTGTCGCAAAGCAACAAACATGGATTTTTATTAGTTAAATGACAAACACTGTGGAAGATATATAGTATCGTTAATCTGCAGTGATATCGCAGGTAATATGAGTGATAAAGATATTCATCGCGGAAAACGCAACTGACCTTTGACACGAAAGGTCGAAACAAACTCGAGAGTATTTCAAAATATAAATGTTAATAAGTAAGATAGTTAAAATTATCAACATGAAAATGCACAGCCCCAAGCCAAAACAGATATATTCAATCTTGTATAGAAAGAGCCTAACGAATGAAAAGGTTGTTATAAAGGGTAATGCACTGTGGAATAAAAGATGACTTGTGTGTGTTAGTGGCAGCATACGGGAGTCTCATCCGTCCACTACGAGGACAGTCAGTCTTATCAATTATCAATTATGATAGCTTTAAGTTTACAAGGTTTAACAAAGTTTTCATTTCTGTTCTCTCTCTCCTAGGTGGCCGAAACCCGAGTTTGACCCAAGCCAGATCAGGCTAATCGTCTTTACGGACAACGACACCAGCAGAACGCTCCGATTTGACTCCAAGACTGTAAAGAAGATTGACGCAGTAAGTTATTACTGTATGGGGGGGGTGTGATCAGTCTAGTATCTCCCCTTAGAATGCTGCATATCTAGGCACGTTCACATGTAAATAAGCTGTGTTCCTGCCATCCCCACCCCCCGCTTTGTTTTTAGTGACTTGCTTCTCTTTTAGTATCTTAATCCTCATTTGAAACTATCTTCCCAAAACAAATGATTAACAAAATTTTAGCTTCCGATTCGCTTGCATATTGAGGGGAAAATTCCCCAAATTCATAAACTATTTTTTTTTTTTCATTTATGACTTAAGTCCCCTTTATAGCAGAGCTGTGTGTTAAGGACAAACAATACAGTAGCTTCCTCTATTGCTAGTTTTCCCTTTTGTTGCCATTATGTACATATAAATGTAAAGGAAGTTGAGCAAACTCAGACAAGGACCTCGTCACCTCTGGTACCATCCATAATCCATAAGTGAAATGATGATTTATCTTCCTCGCTCTGCAATGATTGTTTTTCTCTGTTTACGACCGTGTTTGAATGTGAAACTTGCTTTTCTGCTCAGTTTCTTGAATTTGTGCCAAAGTTGACCCGGTTCTGTAGACAAAGTACTAACCTTTGCTTTAATAAGTCACATGTGCTCATGATCAGTAAAAAAGTAGGTATGCAATAAAGGTTTCATTTTTAATACCAAGAAGGACTTAAAATGCCAAAAAAAAAAAAAAAAAATGATGATTGTACCAGTTGCATTCAGACCATTTTGTTGTTGTTTTTAGTCTAGATGCAAATAAATTGCCAATATATTTCGTTTTGAGAATAACTTGGGTTCAGCACATGACAAAGGGAGTCATCGTGGTGTGTATTAAAGTAAGTTTTTATTTCAGAATGGATTAAAAATCTGGTGATGCATGAGTCATTATTATGTATACATATACACAGTCACATGATGGTAGCATTTCATGATTACAATTAATATGAACAGTATGTTCAACATAGTCCATTAACTCGAAAGGGGGTCTCCAGGCATTTTATCCATGTAGGTACAGTTACTACAGTAGATAGTAAGTGCACTCAACAAGTCTTTTTGATGTGATATAAAAAAAATTCATATTGGTTCATCAAATGTATATCATATGTTTCTTCTTCAGTGACAAGTGAATATAACAATGCAGCAAACAAACTTTTCAAGTAAAGAAAAATATATAGAGATTTACTGTGCTAGGCAATTGTTGCAATCATGTAAGCTTTATGTATTAGTAGCTTCCATCCATGTTCTCTTTTTCTTGGCATGGTTATTAGTTATTACAGACTATATGTTGGCATAGATTGCAAACATTGTCTTCAAAAGTTGTTGTTGAACATTGTTGTTGAAATTTCGAAACACTTTAAAATCTGTTAGCATGAAAAAAAAGGCCAAATGTGGGGTATACTAATGTAGATACACTTCAAATTCATGTAAGGTATGGGAATGCTGTTTATTTGAGCTCAAGAACCCTATTCTTTTTGGTTCCTTGCTTTAGCAAAAGGAACCTATTTAGTCAGGTTTGCGTGTGTGTGTGCGTCTGTGACACTTGCTTGGGTACGCTCTATCTCAATAAGGGAATGTTGGATTGAGGCCAAACTTGGACTGTAGATCCGCCATATGGAGAAGGTGTGCCCTATTGTTTTTGGTGCCCACAAAGGTCACCAAAGGTCAGTTATGGTCCAAAAACCGAATATATTAAAACTGCAATAACTCCCAGTGCCAATGTGCGACAAGATTGATATTTTGGGACAAGTTGTGAACTGGTTAGGGGAACATTTTAAAACTTAACATGCATGTGATCCAAGGTCACCCAAGGTCAATTAATGTTAAAAAACAAGTATTTTTGCGATAACTTGAGAACGAATTGTCCGTTAGGGTTGGGAGTTGCTTCAATGTAATCCAATTGTCGACCCGCATCTGGGTGACCCTTGACCTCAATTTGACCTCTGGTGACCTTTATGTGTTTTGGGATTTTTACAGTTTCGATGCTATTTTCAGATGTCAAAGGTACCTTCCGATCATAAATATCAATAGGTTGACCCCCATGTGACCTTTGTGTGCGAAGTGATATGGGGTCAAAGTTTTCGGTCGGAATTAGGATGGCTGTATGGACTTGTCGTGTTGATTTTTGGAATCAGGAGATCAAACTACTTTTGAAACCAAGGTCAAAAGGTCAAAGGTCACATTAGAAAAAATGTGCTTATTTTGGGAGAAAACGGGCGAAAAAGAAAATGTTTGGTTTTGATGCTAGATTTGGATATCAAAGGTACCTTCCGATCAAAAATGTCAAATGGGTTGACACCTGGGTGAGCTTTGTGTGTGAAGTTATACGAGGTCAAAGTTAATATTTAGACATTTAATGCAATAACTCCCAGTGCCAAGGTGTCACACGGTTGATATTTTGGGACATGGCATCGGACTTGTGATCCAAGGATTACAGGTTCTGGCCAGATCATTGCGTTGTGTCCTTGGGCAAGGCACTTTTTCTCCATTGCCTCTCTTCACCCAGGTGCATAAATTGGGACTTGCGAGGTAACTTGTAAATATAGTTGCGTGTGCCGGTTTGTGGCTGCACCCTTTGGGAAGTCCCCCGGGGGTACACGTGGTTGTGGTGCACTGTAGTGCCCCAGGAGAAATTGATTGAATTGTGCACACTTTGGTGTGTGGGTGTGATAAGTTACCAATGACCAGGGGTTAAGTTGTAAAGTCGTGTGATAGGGTCTTGGCCTTGAACAAGACTGTTAACCTAAACTAATAATCATAATAATGTTGGTACAAATTTCTCTTCAAGGGACAATGCTGCAAAGGTTCACCATCGACTACGAACTCTGCCAAGAATCGTATGCGAGGTCTCCTCAACCCTACGTGTGACTCCCCTCCACCGTCAGGAACCACCGCAAAGGGATATCAGGTAATGCTGTTTAAAATTATCAGTAAAAACATCTCCCTCGAAGGTAGTTGCGACGAATCAAGCTCGTTCGCCAGTGTCGAAGGTCTCTCTAAGAATTTGTGCGAGTTTTTACGAATTTCGAAAGAAGTCAATTTGAACGGTCAAAGCTTTGGACGACACACTAATTACAGTAACTAATGCTTCATGTAACTGGTTACATTTGTGAAATAATTTCTCTTTGCCTACAAGTGAAAACATTCATCTTTGTATGTTTGAAAGCGTGGCTTCTTCTTAAAACCTGTCTCTACAGCTCTAAATAGCTTTCATCCAAAATTTAATTCAACCAAAATGCAAAATCTAAACTTAATTTAACTCTCAGGGATGTGCTCATGATGGGCAGTTCTGTTTGCGCCCAGCACAAACAGTATTTTAAACATCTCCCTCCGGCACTTGCTTTGATGATTAATTTAACAAATTTGACCATTACCAAAATATGGGTGAAAATATGACAGAATAGGAAAAAGATAGCTCCATTTGCTATCTAATCTTACTTCATTTGCAAAAATTTTCTAAAAGGGGGGGGAGGGGGTACCCTCACCCCTGAGACCGCTCCCCTAGAACTTGGATCACACTACCGCACAAATCCGCCTGGCACTTAAATATTTCCTGATAACATCCCTGGACTCTAATTGGTCATGTCGTACTGTAGCTATGTAGTCTTTTGGTTGATTCTGCCAAAGGACGTGTCATGAAATATGTACATGCTCTCTTCTCTATGTGCTTGCAAATTGCTCAAATTGCTCAGTTCCTGTAAAGTATGACTTTGTGAAAGGTTGTTTTAATAACTAAAATTTGTTAGCAACCGACGTTGTTTACAATAGCACTTACAATTTCTACAATTGACTGTCGTTCCTTGTGTACTTATTGCCGCCTCAAATAAAACCCTCGTTCTGAATCTGTACTCTTTGAGGTTATTGGGTTACATTTTGTTTGTTATTTGTTATTTTTCTCTTTTTGTGTGTTAGTCTTGCAATCATTCATTCATTGAAAATTGCCATAAAGGTGGGCTGTCAAGGAAACATTTGTTTCAGTCAAAGGAAATCGTCTCCATGGTAGCAATCTCACGTTTCATGTCCGCTATGACAATAACAGATAAATTATCCTAATACAAAGAAAGAAAGGCAATGCTCGTTTATTTATTCCTCCCAAGTTTCTGGGAGTAATGTTGAAGATTAAAAACTACCGAGAGGGTATTTTTAGAAAAATCTTTTGACCAAAATGAACCTCTGTTTTCACGTGACTTGCTATTCATACTGTGGAACATGCACGTTGGGTTGGCACTGCGTTATTATGTCAGTATGGGATGTTGGTGTATGGTACAGTATAAACTGTAGCTTCTAGCATCGTGGAACGGATTACTGCAGTGGTCTCCTCCATTTCATCATTCCGCCAAATAAGTTATACCCAGTTCAGCTTGCAGTACAAATTCCTGATGCATGCTAGGCATTTTATTGAACTTTATAAGCCTGGGTAAAACTTAAGAAGTACTCAGCAACGTTGCTCCAGGGAACCCAGTTAATCCTGCCTATTATGATGGACAGAAGTCTGAGCATGTTAATGAAATCCTTACTTCTGTTGATAACTTTTCACACAAGCGCCACCCCCCCTTGTCTGCCTCTTACTCATTATTTTAAATCATTTTAATTTTAATAATAGTAATTAGTTATGCATTCCTTCATAATAACAAAAGAAAATTGCAGTTCATTGAAACAATGAGATATTTTGTTCTGTGATTAAATTTTACCTCTAAAGGTTTATTCAACTATTACCTCTAAGGTTGAGGCTCACTCCATATCCCAACACCCCCACCCCACCCCCCCCTCCACCCCTCAACAATTTCTTTCAACCCTCTAGGTTCTATGCATACAGTACAGTATCTCTGTATGTCCCTCTCTCCACCTCTCTCTCTAAGGTTGAGGCTCTCTCCATTTCCCAACACCCCACTCCCATCCCCACCCCAAACCCCCTCAACAATATCTTTCAACCCTCTAGGTTCTATGCATACAGTATCTCTCTCTGTCTCCTTTCCAACCAACAAGACCTCTCCATATGGTTATACTCTTGCTCTGGGTGACCATGATACATCACTCTCAACCATCTACACTAGGCCAATTGTCCAGGCTGCACGCATACGTAGAACATTTCATTTCATTACCATTAATATTAGTACTATGTGTCCCCATGTTGTATAGGCTAGTTGACAACACATGGATTAGCTCTCTAATAGTGTAGATGGTAGTCATGGACAGCTGGTTAGCTCAGTTAGTTTTTTGGCAGGGTAACCTTAAGCTCAAGCTGTTTTCTATTCCAACACTGGGTATGATGGCCTCAATTGCAGTATGTACAGTATGTCAGATCTTCCATGGTAACATGTGCCATCTCTCCTAATGTTGCATACTGTGTGTTATATAGTAATTGATTATGTAAGGTGTTATGCTAGCATACCATTGTCCAGTTGTATATATGGTAACTGCAGTAACATACAGCAGTGGGAATGGTGTGCAGTACACTAGTAGTACAGTAGTTGAAATCCTCCATTAGGGATGCAATGGATCTAAATTTGGTTCGATCCGGACTTGGCCGGATCCTAAACAAAACCGAGCCGGTTGAAATCTGGCGGGACCGAAATTTGTCCAAGAAGAAATGAAATCAGAGAAAAGTACAAAATTGAAGAAAACTTCCTTTATTTACAACTTGGGGGGGGGGGGGTTTCCATGTATGCTCAGAATTTATTAAAAGAAGTCAATTTAGATTTACATGATTCATTGTTTTACATTTCTTCAAAACAAATTCATACTGTACTTGTTGTAAAAAGGGACACTCAATGACCATAAATTTAAGCCAAGTCCAGCATCTTCTTACGTGATAATTAAACTGGGTAGATGTCCAAAAACGGAAATCAAGCCTGAACCGGATATGTTTTTGCCATTCTTTTAGTTATTTTTGAAAGATGCATAAATACATTACTTCCTTGTTGACATAATCCCCAGATATTATTTATGAAGATCTGTCACATTAGATAAACAGATAACCTCAGATGTACAGTAAGGTAGAGTACAGTTACTCTTGAAGGATTGCCAAATAATTATGGTCACTTACTGTACGCTTTGTACAGTAGAGTACATTTCAACTGTGCAATTCAAGTAAAATTCATTTCGAGTTTTCGACCATGGCCAGGCGCCTAGCCAAGGGGGGGGTGGCGAAGGGGGCGACCGCCCCCCCCCCTTGGGCATATTTTTTTCGTTTTGATGATATCGCTAGTAATTTCAAATAGAAAATGCTTAGATGCAACTTGCAAGGCCTGGGAAGTGCCATTTCCAGCGATCTGGGAGGCATTTTCGGCCAAAATTATCTTGTACGCTTCGCGCCAACCCATGGTGGCGCTACGTTTAGATAGTGTCCAATGCCGAATCTACGGCTCTGATAATTTGCCTACAGGTTCGCCCCTCCCTTGGCAAATTCCTCGCTATGCGCCTGACCGTGGGAGTAATCACCCGGACACTTCCATGTTTCAGACTACAGACCTGTGCAAACCTTTGCAACTGTACAATTATATTTTGAAAAATAAAACTGGTACATCCCATTCTGTAGCTGGAGAGGTTATATCTTTTGATGTTTCATATATTTAGCCGTTTGAATTCCAGAACGGATTTTATCCTTCCTTCCTTCCTTCCTTCACCCTATTCTTGACCCGTAAAATACCGTCCTCGTTTCATTCCGTTTCATTTCTCGACAGTATGTCAGAGGACGTCCTTCGGCAGACGAGGAATTGTTGGGCGAGATGCTGTTTGGGTCGGTTGCCATGTCGTACAAGGGAAGTATGACCAAGGTCCACACGATCAAGTCGCCTCCACAGCTGATGCTCTCGAGGGTCTTTCAGGTGACGAAGACGGAAGAAACGTAAGTCATTTTGATGCAGAGATACGGTCGTCCTATGTTAAAGAAGCAAATTTTTCGAAAGAGCTGAGAAATTCTTGACTAGAATGGATTAAAGACCAGTGATCTGTCTTGTGCCTTTTCAAAACCATTAGTTGTTGAAGACTTTCCCTCCTCCCTTTTCCCTCTCCCGCCCCCCCCTCTCCCCCCCTCCCAGGCTGTTTTCTGTATTGTTTTCAAGTGCCCATTCTTGGAGCTTTGTTTATGCTGCGGGGCCCAGCAGTCATTGTAAGCCTTTGCGGCCGGGCTGCCTTTTGCGGCCGGGCTGCCTTGTGCGTGCCCATTAATCCAGGTTAACAGAGACCCAGAATATATTCATGTTAACAAAAATCCTAAAGTTTCCCCCAAAGAACAATTTGCCCCCAAAGCACGGGCCGTTGAACGGGAAGAAAAATTCCGGGCAAAGCACTGAAGAAATATCTTGTAGAGTATTAACTCCCTATTAAGGGAAGTGAGAGTAACTCCATCTGCCAAATCAATCATTACCCTAATAATAATAATGATAATTATAATAAAACAATGGAAAAAAGCATGAATGCATCATATATAAACGCACGACATGTCGTCATAACAGATCATGTCATTGAATAAAAGATCATTAATGAGTTGTAACAATCTGTTAATTATTGTCTCTCTGCTACAACTGTTTACAGAGTCTGTAACGTCTTGTTAAATGCATTCTTTCATGCTTCCTTGTTGGTTTTATATTTTTATTTTCATATCCCCCCCCGCCCTTTCTTTTTTTTTGTCTTTCAGTGACCAAGATGAAAAGGACTATATCAGTCTATTCGGAGGGGAGACCTCCATCCCACAGACTATGAAAAATGTGTATCAAAGTGAATCAGAGTCAATAGGTAATTAAAAAAAATTAATTGAATGATTCATTAGCATGACTGGACGGAATTTTAATCTTGTTATTACCATAGGCCGAGAAGAAAAACCAAACATGGAGTGCTATTAATGTTTCTCTTGCTATTCTGGGTTTGCAAGATATTTTTAAGCTTTTTAAAAACATGCTTAATCTCTGCAATGCACCTTCATGGGTCAGTTGACAATGTCTGTATTCTGGGTGCAGGCTTTGTTTTGTTTGCCATGTCTATGATAATCCATTGTGTTATAAATTTATGCAAAAATAGCTTTGAGTTGCAATTGTGGAACTGACCTAAAGGTCTTTGTGTTAGACTAGGAAGTTCAGTCACTTTGAATGATGAACCTTTAGTTTTTTCTTAATGAACCTGTCTCAAAAACTGAAAGTGGTAAAGCCATAGCTTTGAGTTGCATTTGAGAAACTGACCTAAAGGTCTTCGTGTTAGACTAGGAAGTTCAGTCACTTGATTGATGAACCCTTAGTTTTTTTTTAAATGGACATGTCTCAAAAATTGAAAGTGGTAGAGCCATAGCTTTGAGTTGCATTTGAGAAACCGACCGAAAGGTCTTTGTGTTAGACTAGGAAGTTCAGTCACTTTGAATGATGAACCCTTAGTTTTTTTTTAAATGGACATGTCTCAAAAATTGAAAGTGGTAAAACCATAGCTTTGTGTTGCATTCGAAAAAACTGACCCAAATGTCTTTGTGTTAGACTAAGTAGTTCAGTCACTTTGATCAATGAATCTCAGTTTTGTTAAATGGACATGTCTCAAAATGGAAAAGTGGCAGAAGCCATCTAACCTGCAACCTCTTTCCATGAGAATAATAAATAAGCAAAATATTGAGCTAAAAATTCAGTCACAGCAGCATCACATGATGTTTGTGCTTTTTGTTGGACCATCAAAAAGTCAAACAGCATCCCACCCCCCATAAATTTTCTTCCCCTAAAATCTCTAATCTATTACAATAATAAAAAACGGTGGCTTTTCATTACTCATATGATGCAGAAAATCTGGTATGCATATTTTCAATTTTTTTTTTCAATTAAAGGAAAGCTTAAATTCTGCTCCTTAAAAGGAAATGAAGATATGCATGATCAGGGCACTGTAACTGAGTGACTCATAGCTTTGACGACGGTTCACGCTTCCTGCATGTACTGGCAAACCATTTCCTTTTGCTGATGCTGATTTCACCTCGCAAAACAAACAACCTTTTAAGTGTATTTACAAGTGCATGATCAACAAAACCTATCAAGAATTAACTTTACGCTGCAAAATGAATCTTTGTAACAAATCAAATCAAGCCGAAGCAATGTTTGGTGGCTTTGCAGGCTACCCCAGCAGTATAGGTTTTTGGTTTAAGGGATAAATTAAGTCCCAAGTTTTTTTCTCGATATATTATACATAATTATAGCACAAGAAAAATGAGAAAAAAAATTGAGTGCTGATCATGTTTCTATAGCTGTTGTGGATTTCAAGATATTCACATTTAATACTATGATATTAAGCCCTGGAATGGTCCTTTAAGACTAAATGGATGATGATGATTTCATCGACTCCTCTGTGGAGGTTAAATCATAATTGCTAATCCATGTGTTTGATAAATTCTAAGAACTCAACCAAAAGCATGTTCTTGTAATTCCTTACAAACAACAACACCTCTCGATGACATTTCAACACCATTTGTCCTTGACAACCTTTTCATGTTTTCCCACATTTAGTTTTGTTTTGCATCTGAGGAACTGAGGAGATGACATCATAACCTTTGTGTGTTTGGAATGTTTTAGACTTTCCCATTCCTATTAGTTTGAAAACCTGGGGAAATCAAAATTAAATACCGCATCTCCAACCGTAACAGTACTCACTAAAATTGCGCCTTGAGTCATTCAAAAATGATTGTGTGTGTATAGCTGAAATGAAAAGAGAGAATATGCTTCTTTTTCAACTTCTTAATCTGGGTTTGGCGTGTAGTCTTGGCTTGTATTGGGGATATTCGTCATTATATAATAAATACCATATATGAAAGTGCTGTTATTATGAAATAAAACGTGGTCAAGAGCACTGTACAAAAGAACCATTACCTGGAATATATTATTACCAAACTTAAGAAAGCCTGAAAGTAATAACAACACCAAAAAAAGTAAAAATGATATAAGACAGGGTTATAAACCACAATAAAGAACAAAAAAATAATATTATACATAAAATTGGGCACAGTAATGTGAATAAAACAACGAATAAGATTAATGCCCATACTCAAGCCTAAAAAGATAAGTTTTCAAATGCTTCTTAAAAGTGTCAATAGATGTGACATTTCTCAAGTGATGAGGAAGAGAATTCCAGAGTTTAGGACCTGCTGCACTGAACGAACAATCAATCATTTGCAATGCAACCCTGATCCTACTGCAGTGTTGTGGTAACACGATCCTAAATGTGTTTGTGTTGTAGTTCTAGGACCACCAATACAACCACACACGCATATCAGATTCATGTGTGTACTATGCTGTGTGCAGATAACCATCACAGGGAAAGTTTGCCTTTTTTTTGGGCTTGGTGAATGATTTAATTGACATTATTTAATAGTCAATGATTTTAATAAGATTATATAAAGATATTTACTTCATGCATGTCACATGAAGCAGATAAAACAAAGTGTACTACCACAAGAAAGCTGAAGGTTTAATCCAGTTTTCGTCAGTTGCGATCTCATCTTGCGTAAGGTGTTGTTTTGAATCGCGTAAGGTTTTTTTTTATACCAGAGTTTACTGCATTACAAGTTACAGTGACCTTATCATCAAAGTATCCTTGAGACCAAGCCGTTACTCTTCATCAGAGTTAATGACACCCACCAATTAATTACGAAATACTTGACGCTTGTGTTGTGTCCTTCACAGCCCATAGCATACCAGTAGCAATACCAGCAAATTCACCCTACCACAGCCAAGATGAAGACAGCTCAGATTTTTCAGGTTGGTTCCATTAAAGTGACTGTTTGTTTAATTATGTCAAACCCTCTACCCCCTCCCCCCTATATCGGTAAATTACGTGCAAGAAAAAGAGTACAAAAATTGATTACTTTTACTTTATGATTTGAAGTTGACAAAGTCATCAAGTAGTCTACATTGTTATCAGTTTGTAGTTTAACTTACTATTGAAATGTTTTTTTTTTTTTTTTTATCAAATCGACCAAGAAAGCTCCTTTAAGATAATACCGCCATTTTTACACCATCGAAGACACTTCAAACCTAGATCTTCAGAATATTCCACCAGAGCTAAAGTGGAAGGAAAAGGTCTGCTGTTTTGTGTGCCATCTTTAGTTTTAATATAATCCTTGCCTTTTATGCTGTGTCATTTATTTTCTCTCTAAAAGATACATGTAGTTACAGGCACAGAGATTCCTAAATTGAGAAATTATTTTCTGTATATCCGTGTGGTGGGAAGAGGGAACCATAGGGGTTTGTCTAATTTCCCGTGTTGTGAGGGTTATTATGCACTAATAACTTTTTCCCATAGTCCTTTAGACATTTCTCTTGTTGTTCTTAGTCGACATCTAACCGACAGTTTTTGTGTGTTTGTAAAATTGTCGGCGTACCTCCGATCCAACCGTGAAATCATATTTCCGTGTGAAAAATCTTTCGCCCCAAAATAAGCACCTCTGTTACATTTTGTTGATAGCGTCCGGAAGTTTCGTCGGTCCCATCCCTTCCCCCGGGAGTCTGTCCAGCGGAACGACTACACCCAACAACAGCCTGCACCGGCGATGGTGGCGCAACCACGTCACCAGTATGGAGTACGTGGCTCGCAAGAAGTCGTCCGACCTGAGCAGCTCCGAGGAGGTACTGTACGCAGTTCCCATCTGTATCTTCTAGTAACTCTTTCAAGTCTATACTTACGATATGTTTTTTCAATATCATTCATAAGCCGCATTTTCGTTCAGTAAGATCACTTCATTAATTCGTAGCCAACATCTTCATGACGTCGGAAATGGTCGGTTTTTGTCTATTAATTTCCCTGTGACCTTATCTCTGACTTGCTTTGTTTTGGATGGTTTTTTTCTTTGTTGTTTTACATTTTTGCACATTTTGGTTTTCACAGAGGAAATTTTAGACAATCCCTCCCTCCCCCTTCGCCTTCCCAGTTGACAGTCCACTGTTCTCAAACCCTCTTCTCCCCTCTCCCTCCCAGCTCAGTCTGCCTCACCCCTCCCTCCCAATCATTCTGCTATCAGTATTGACTATTTAAGGATTATATTTCAACTTCTTTCATCTTAGTTTACTAAACTGAAGAAGACTGCCCTTAGGTTAACATTCCAGCCAAGAATACAATGAATAAATGCATAGACAACGCCATTACCTTTTAACGTATTGTGTAACAATGGTGATGATTCAAGTACCGCAGACATTCAGGCTATATGTATTTCGACCTATGACCTAGAAACACTCTTCTCATACATCCTCATCCTTTACTAAGTCTCCTCGGTTACCACGCATCCCATCCTTTTGTCTTACAGCCGCTGGCGAGGAAGAGGAAAACAAAGATAGGAGTCAGCATCGTGATATCGTTACCAGAGAACAGACGTCAGATCAGCGAACAGTTCAAGACCTTCTTCTTCTCGCACTTCTCCATGTTCGAACGCCACTTTCACCGTTTATGTACCCAGATTGAAACCATTCTCCTTTATCAACGCAAGACCCTCCTCAAGCCCTCAATGGAGGTAACCCATGTTTTATGTTGCTTTATTCATTCCTCCCCCTCCCCCCCCCTACTACTCCTCCCTTGCAAAATGGAGTCCCTTATCATGAAGTGTACGTATTGATGATTTGTACTTATATATCTGATAGAACAACAATTTATTGATTGACCGATTCCTTAGAATAGATTCATTTTCCATTGATTGATCAATTCCTCATTTTCTTTGTCAGTTTCGTATCAGGATTTATTTATTGATTGATTGATCGATTCCTTAGAATAGCTTCATTTTCCATTGATTGATCAATTCCTCGTTTTCTTTGTCAGTCAAGTATCAGGATTTATTTAGTGATTGATTGATTGATTCCTTAGAATAGCTTCATTTTCCATTGATTGATCAATTTCTCGTTTACTTCGTCATTCAGTCAAGTATCGGAAATTTTTTTCTTTCTTCATCATTTCAGGCTTTGGACAGGTTCCGAGCTACGGTTCTGGCCATTTATTCTGCCCCCAGGATCCAGCAGCCCATCTGGTTGAATATGATGAGCTACCCACAGCAGAGAAGCAGTCTATGCCAGCACCTCATCAAATTGCTGGTCAGCGAACTGGACGCTCACAATAACAAGCAGACTAACTTGTAAGTATCGAGAAATTACAACAACAACAAAAATAATAATAATAATAATAACATGCATATGATTTTGAGACAAAAGCTTAGGATTTTTAAGTATAATTTTTTTCTGTTTTAGTTTACATATTAGTTTTTGATAGTAACTTTTGTTCAGAATTGTTTTTTTTTTAATTCTGAACTGGAGGTAATAGGGAAGAAGATGTGCAATGATAATGAGATGGCTTGTGAAAACACAGTTATGCATGACACAAGGAATCGCCTTACTAACTCACTTTTTGCTTCAGTTGCACAAATTAGTACCTTAAAGTACTACAGACACCTAGCCAATTAAAATATTCAGTACATTCGTGGTACATTCAATGTGATAATCTGATTCAAAATCTTTTGAAGTGTTCGAAAAGCTCTTTTCGAATATACAAGTTTTTGATAAATCTGTGAAATATGTGCATCATATGACGTATGGTGTTCCGCTCTCCAAAACAAAAGAAATTTTTTTTAAATTGCCTAGGCCACAAACTGTGTTCAGTGTCCTTGAATTGAAGGTGTTAAAAACAAAGGAATAACAATAACAGAAAATTAGGCAGTCACACCCTTTACATCATCTTTGTTCATAATTAGCTTAAATGTTTATTCATAAATGAAACTAGAATTAAAAAAAGACTTGTAAAATGGTCAAATATTTGATGGATTTTGCGAGCTATTTTCATGATTTCTTATGCCCATCAGAGTGATTAGGACAATGTTATTCATTGGTGTCCCTAGACCTTTGTAGATTGTGTAAAAGTAAGTGGGCCTGACGTTTTCGATCTTAGGCTAGCAGGATCTTCTGAAGAGGCTATTAAATAAGATTGTCATTGAGTTTTAATTGAGTTTTAACATTAGGGAGATGATGGGTTCGGTGGAGTGGTGCGAAGCAGTAGTGCCTACGTAAGTGAAATGTCTAGGTAAAAGAATGTTTAAAAAATAACCATGACCAACACATATTTTGTTGTAGAAAATGCTCAATTGTATGTGTTTGTTCCAGTTTAAGCTTTGCAAGTTGTTTGAAAGATCTTTATACTGTTGAACTTTTCTTCATTTGACACCCTGGATATGTGGTAAAATATAATTTATATTTATATGTGACTGACAATTCTTTCTCACCATCTCTCTCTCCTCCGGTAGTTTTGTATCACGTCTCCTTACAGCCGTCTTGACCCACCATCTTGCTTGGGTTCCCACGGTCATGCCCTCTGGTTCAACCCCCAGTAGAGCCTACCTTGATAAACATTCATCTTCAATGGTGAGCCAATGATATTCACAAGCAATTTTGTTGATTTTCTGATTTGGTTTTCTGCTCCTTTCCCAGCCGGAAGGGTGGGTTTATTGGGGGGGTTTTTTTGTGGGTCTCGTCGACTACGGTCATGTTATTCAAGTGGGTGGCAAACACCCCAGTATCATGCAAAGTTAATTTGCAAAGCCATTTTTATTTTTTTTATTTTTTTTTTTTATTTTTATATTTTATTTTATTTTATTTTATTTTATTTTATTTCATTTTATTTTATTTTATTATTTCATTGCAAAGACATTGTCATTGTCATTTTACATAAGAACCTATTCTACCACCGAAACGGAGGAAAATGAAAAGTAGCTGCTTTGAAAGATTGCTTGCAAATCCTAGTATTATCATATCAAGTAATTGCGTTACATTTCTCTGTCTAGCAGTGTATATCGTAAATCATCTAGTTTGTGGTTCTCCGTGATTTATTTTTTTTTTTTTTTTTACTGCATTTTTTCATACTTCTCTTTGAATGATATTTGATAAAACACCCAAGACAAAACCACAAATATTTAATGAGCAATTGACAACAGTCACCTGAGGTTTATTATTTGTTTATCTCTTTCGTTCTTGTGTTGAAAGATCCAAAAAAAAGGAAACTAAAATATATAGCCCAAAAAGTATGACACAAAGTTGTTGCAGTCATGCAGAAGAGAAAAACAAGTAGGTAGGAAGTGGATAAAATTGTGAGTTTATCGCCGATGTCAAATTAAAGTTTTAGAAGTAGATCGGTAGTTTATGAGGAAATTTAAATCATTTGTTGAGATTTAATAGTAGAGATAAATCATTTTCAAATGCCGGGGAAGCAGCAGATGAACTTGTCAAAAGTGCCAATAATCTCCAGAGAACATGAAGTCTTCACCAAAAGTTGTTGAGATTCTTTGAAAATTGCAATTTATACGATGTTGGTTTCCGTTTTTTCCATTTTTGGTTACAGTTGCCGATCAAAAAGTAAAACATTATTTGAACAAGTTGTGATTGGTGTGGATGGGTATGATGAGTATGGGTGTCGGTGGTTGAGGGGGGGTATGGTTGGGGGTGGAGGCATATGGGTGGGGGAGTTTATTGCTTTGTTGATCACGTTTTAGGAAGAATAAAATCAGAAGTCTCGAATTAGGGTAGAGCTTATGTGGAACTGTACGGGACATAATGTCTGCCTCTCTGCTTCAAACAAAGCCTGCTTCTTCAACAATTGCTGGCTGATTTTTCTGGAATTTGCCGCATTGGGGACGGCAATACAGCTTGTTCATGAATAGGATGATTGGTTAAAGGGAAGTGGTCATTTTGAGGCCCAT
>KN886647.1:30066-40504 GCA_000934455.1 Apostichopus parvimensis
TGATTTTTCTGGAATTTGCCGCATTGGGGACGGCAATACAGCTTGTTCATGAATAGGATGATTGGTTAAAGGGAAGTGGTCATTTTGAGGCCCATATTTTTGGGGGGGCTCGAATTTGGGGGGGGCTAATATAGTTTTGAGCCAGTTTGTTTCAGCCAAATATATTTGTAATCATTTAGACATAAAACTCTTATCGGGCCCAATTTTGGGGGGGGAGGGGCCAAAACTTTAGAATTGCAATAACTCCACAACCTGAAATAGGATTGTATACATACTTGGAGTACAGTTGTTGGTTAATAGCTGGGTACATGTGTGCCTAAATACTTTTGGCCCATTTTTGCCCAAACTTTTTCTGGCCCATTTTGGAAACCACATTTTTGTTTGTACTTCTTTGGGCCCCACACCTTTTTGAGCCAATGTTTTTCCGGACCCAAGTTTGGATAATGCCATTCAGGGTTTTCGTTAGTAGCCGGGACCCGGGTCAAATGACCCGCCTACTGCACGTACATGACCCGGCTACTTTGCGACGCTCAGTAAAAAAAAAAAAAAAAAATTAAATTACGAAAAAAATCGAGAGGAATAAATACCCACAACCAGGTCAGGTATGATTGAAACTGTCACAGCAGTTAACTGTTGGTAAAAACTACAAGAAGTTGAACATTAGTAGTATGGTCGAGGAGATGAGGCCGAGGGGTGGGTGAGAGTAGAGGTAGGAGAAGGGCTCATCTTGACATACAAATTGTTGCTCAACAGAGATAAAAGCTGAATAAAAAACAGAAGGTTCTATCACAGACCTAGTTGGGTATTTTTTTTGGCCGTAAAATCCTACTCACTTTGTAGGTACCGTAGACCTATTATCATTTTGTTATGATCGCACTTCATTTAATGCAGCAAGTGCGTCACACCCTTGCTAAGTTCGGTTCAGTGGCATAGCTACCTCCCTAGGCTCCATGACCCGAGTGTTAATAAAAAAATTCAGGAGAAAAAAAGAAAAATAGGACAGAAGAAAGGGGTGATTGGGAGGGGGCAATATCATTGACCAAACAGCTGTATATTGGACCATTTTGCATCTAGAGACTTTTTAAATTGCAATTTTCCGGCAAAGGGGAGGGGGGACCCCTCCCCCATGTCCGCGTACAGACAGTCCCGCCTACTTTTCAACTTGACCCACCTACATGTACTACATTTCTTAACAAAAACCCTGCCATTGGGCTCAAGTCTTTATTATTGGAAATGACAGGTATGGCACCTGACTATGTGTGAAGGTGATACTATGCATGTATTTAAGAGACAGTGTCATATTGTAGCAGCTAAAGTGGTATGATGATAATATTAGGTGATGACATATACAACACATTTATTTTCCTTGAACCATAGTGCCCATTTGGGCTCTCTTGTTTTTGTCGATATTTCACAAGTACGCCCAGAAGGACTCGTAGACCTCCACAGGGTTGTTATATAATAATGACTAGTGCCTATAGACACTGATATTAAAAGAGACAAAAACATACCAGTGACATATTCCAGCGAATTTGCACAACTTCCTTCTTAGTGAAATATTCACAATCACAAATAACGCAATCCAATCAACTGGACAATTCCTAAAGTCAATGGGTTGAGTAACGGAAGCATTGCTGCTGTAGTTGTTGTTATCTTTTCAAAAAGTATTGTTGCACCGATATTGTCACTATCGGCTTTCGCCGATACTCTATATTTCAGATCCCAATATCTGCCGATACTGTTTAAGTACCGATAACAATAATATTATTAAGTTAATAAAAACCTGTAGCCTAAGGTTAAGCCATATCTGGGTACGATCCCATTGAAAACTTGCTTAATTTGGTCCAATGTACTTATTGGATGAAGCTAAAGATTTCACTCACCCTCTCTTTTGTTTGTTTTTTCGTTTTTAGCTGGATCTATTGGCCCAGTCTCATCCATACAACCCTCTGTGGGCCCAATTGGGGTAAGCATACTACAACCACAAATTTAACTCCATCTTAGAGATATTTCGTTCGATTTAAAAATTCAAATTGTTCATTGTCAATCTTATCCTCCAATTCACAAGATGTAAAACATCCATTCTTTTCTTTATTTTTCATCTCTTTTTTCGATATATTTTTTTTCTATAGGGATCTGTACGGTGCCATCGGATACCCTCACAAGATCGCCAGGACCGTGGTTGTGGGCAAGCGAGCGGACGTTGTCTGTCGCCTGCTCTACATACTCAGCTACTTCATACGCTGCAGCGAGGTCCACGAGACGGAACCGCACTGCAACGAATTCACCGTCCATTTTGACCCAGAAGGTCATGTCTTCACATGGAGTCTGTCCGTCGAAGAGACAAATCAGGATTTCACAGATTTTGAAAAGTCCGTGACCGTCTCGGAGCAGTCCTCCGCGGCTAAGACGGACAGCGGATTCGCAGAGGGTCATGACAGCCTCAGTCGCGACAACATTTCGCTCTTTCAAGGAGAGGAGCACATGGAAACAGATTCGGTCTCCTGCTGTACAAAATGTCAGATGTGTGTGAATGAAGAGGATGGGAGTGCCTGCAGGTTCAGGAAAAAGGCAGGGGGGTTTAAAGATGCGGGGGCAGGGGGGTTTAAGGATGCGGGGGGCATGAGAGGTGATATGAGAGGAGAGAATGAAGATCTAAAAACAGAGTTACATAGACTGCAGGAATGTCAGAGTTTATGCTCTTCAGTGACAATCCTTAGCGACGACTCTGCCTCGACGGTCTGTGACGAAGGGTGTTCCAAAGGGAGCCGGGAGGAGAGGCAGAGGACGCCTGTACCAACAGAGAGTCATTCAAAGGAGGGAGATGTAACAGTGGAGGAATCGCTAACTCAAACAAGATTGATGGATTCCCCCAAAGGGTTTGTAGATGCGCACAGGGAGAATGACATTATCCCCGGTAAGGACAGGACATCGAAGTCTGGGGTTAATTCTCCTATAGAGGATGTTGGAACAGTCCAATGCAGAGTAATTAATGAAGTGCAATATTCCCCCAAAGTGGAAGTGGTTGTACCCGTGGGAAGGGCAGCTACTGAAGCCGGCATGGGAACCGCTAACTGCCAAGGTAAATGTCCGTGCGGTAATATAGCCGCCGAAGAGAAAGGCTCAGTGGCTAAAACCGTCAGAGGAACGAACTTTAACGAACTTGTCAGAACGTTATGTCACACATGTTTATCAGATTCTGGAACATTCGTGGAGAAACCTCAGGAATGGGAGACCCCCGTTCGACACACCTCGGGCAGTACGTCGAGCAGTAATAATAACATGGATAAGGAACACTGTAGGAGCAGACACGCCAGTGGACAGAATGACGTCCATGCCAATGTCGCCCTCCTCCGTGGTATATCCAGCGTTTCGGAGGCTTCTCTGTCCTCATCGACCATTACTTTCCACTCAGAATCGACAGTATTTGATCAGGAAGAGCTCCCTCTAGCGATGTAAGCTTTTCATTTGTTTTAATTTTTAATTTTCTTTTTTTTAATTTTCTTTTTTTAAATTTTGTTATATAAACGATTCTTTCTCTTTTGTTTTCTACTCTGCGATGAAATCCATTACATCCTAAGGTTTGTTGCCAGGACACTTTTCAATCATATGTAAAAATGTAATTGGTCATTTCAACATTATTTTTAACCTCTTGTAATCAGGGTCTGGAAAATGGTTCTCTGAAGCTGTTTCTGGATTCAGATGAGGAGGAAGCCCTAGTATGAGCCACGAACATTACTTGAGTTGAACTAGTGACGTACATCCTCACGGCAATAAATTTTTGTAGTATCAAATAACATCAGAAGAATTATCCAAATTAACTCAAAACTAACCCCTTTTACCGGCGCTCTCAGGCATGACTTTGTCTCACTGCATGTACCTTCACACTACCTTTCTGGTTCCTTCCGTTACGAGATATTTTCCTACCTTTGTGGATCGTTTTTTTTTTTTTTAGACAACACTCGCGAGATGCAGAGAGCTCGAGACACCAGGAAGATGGAGCGGGCAGCTACATCACTAACATCGGCCGGTCGTTACTCGGTGGCTACACCCAACAGTATATCCCAGATCTAGCTCTACATGGAACGTTCTCGTTAGACTTACAACAAGTTGGCAGCGACTTGGTTTCATCTGCTGAGGTATTGAATCACTCAACAACTTACCATATCTAATTTTTGGCAGAAATGTATTTGGTTTTTCAAAGCAACATTTCTTTGACTTTAATATCATCCCATTGAAAAAAGATCCAGCAGTCGTGGAAATGTTCGACTTACAGAATGAAAATATGTGTTTCTAACCAATCAGGACGAAGTTAAGCTTTAGGTATTCATGGTTTGAAAATGATGTTTGTAGGTTGTGTGGTTTGGTTTTTGGTTTTGATGTCAAAATGATTATAACTGATTAAATTCCTCAGATTAAGACGTATCAAAATTAAGTGTAAAATATTACATGGTCAGAGTCACATGCAACTAAAACCACACAATACAGATTTTGAAGATTTCAGTCCTGGGATTTTTTGTTGTTAGCACCAAATTCCCGGGTTAAACCGTATCCCAATGATGCTAAAATTCCCTTGATAGGGCAGCATTTACCCTGTGTAACAGTAACAGCATGTTTATCTGTGACTGCAGACACTCGGTGAATTCACAGATGTGTTGAATTAAAGGGTGTGAAGACTCGCGCAAAAAGGAACGTCTGATGCCGGTAATCTGACGTAGTTTTGAATGAGGTGTAACAGAAGTGTAAGACACCACCATCGATCCCAGAAAATGCACACATCGCTTGCTACCGTCGGTAATAAGACACTAGTGTACAATCAGTACATACAGCTGCGGTCAATACCGACAGCACAGTGTAAATACAATACAGCGATGGACATCTCAGGTCCAGCTAAAGATAACAAGGTATCATGTTTCATTACTGTCTGCATTTTGTAGCGACACAAACAAAACGTCACTTGCAAGCAACAGAAAGTTAACTTTTTCAGATGGCCGCACGCAGTTTGGGGCGAGTCTTCAATGCCTTTAATCATGAACTCTTAAATTCCCTTTCGCATACAGCATTCCGTCTTGGACGAACCCACGGCCGAAGCAGTCTGTATCGTCGCCAACACGGACAAATGGACCGTGGACCTGATATCCAGCGAGCGTAACGCAGAGAAGCCCCTGGGCCAGGAAGTGGGCGTGTCACACATGGTCCAGACTCTGTTGGAATCGGTTCAGTCCGTGGCTCATGAAACTAGTCGAAAGCTGGAATCCGATTTCGTAAGTTGAGATTCATTTTCTGTCTTAATGCACAGGGAAGAAGCTGGGAAGGGGAAAAAAAGCCTAGGTTTTTCAATCCAAATTTTATTTTATGTCCTTAGTCAAGAAAAACATTTTTGTTGCTTGTAACTTTCAAAAGTTAAGATTAATCTAGCAATTGAGCCTGTCCGATTTTGTCTGTTTAAACTGTTGTTACGTAAAAAAAAATGGCCTAATGGTTATCATGGCTTTGAGCTGGCAAGATATGGGAAAAGAGAAGGTATATTCTGTTGTAGTGTTTGAGATCTACTGGAACGATGCCGAACGATATTAAAATAGACGATCACGAACTGTTCTTCTTCTTCTTCATCTTTTTCCAGTGTTTGATGCATCTAGAAGACCGTCTACAGGAGATCTACTTCAACAGTACGGTCCTGGCCTCTTACCTGGAGAACAATCCCGGAGCCACGACCAAAGAACTATCTCTCAACCTGGGTTTCTCAGTCAGCGACTTTCAACTACTCCTATCCGTGACTAGCGTACATTCACCGCATGTCATCATGGGCGTGCTCAAGGAATCCTACGAGAAACAGAGGTACAGTCCCGAGAGGACTCCTCCGTCCAGTCTCAAGGAGGATGGATGATCCCGGAGGGAAGGATCAAGAAAAATCAGCCTCTCGGGATCATGAATAGAAAAACATACAGTCTGAAGGAGGCTGGATGATCCCGTAAAGAAGAAACAAGAAAAATCAGCCTCTCGGAATCATGAATAGAAAAACATACAGTCTGAAGGAGGATGGATGATCCCAGAAGGAAGAAGCAAGAAAAATCAGCTTCTCGGGATCATGAATAGAAACATAGTCTGAAGGAGGATGGATGATCCCAGAAGGATCAAGAAAAATCAGCCTCTCAGGATCATAAGTAGAAACATACTGAAGGAGGATGGATGATCCCGGAAGGAAGAAGCCAGAAAAATCAGCCTCTCGGGATCATGAATAGAAACATAGTCTGAAGGAGGATGGATGATCCCGAAAGGAAGAAGCAAGAAAAATCAGCCTCTCGGGATCATGAATAGTCATACATTGAGGAAGCTGATGCGGGAATGAATTTCTCCGGTACTGGGTGAGACGGTAGAGCCACGATAACACGACAAAGGGGAGGGGTCGGGTTACTTTAACCATGTCCCAAATATATAAATTTTCTTGGTAACATTGCATTTAATACTGGCTGCCCTTTTGACATTGAGACCAGCAAGCTTTCGTCTTGTGTGGTTTTATGTTTAATCATCTTAAGGATAACTACTCCTATAAATGTATCATGTAAAGTCATTATTAGCAAATATTATAATCAGATATAAAAGTAGAAGAAATGAAATACAAATATTGTTTAGTTGTTTTTTCAATCCTCATTTTTCCCCCTCTGTCACCAAAGTCAAGTCAAATTATGAGTTTCTATCTCATTTCCAATATCAAAATTTATTTAAAAGTCATTTGCTTCAATCTGTCGATTGGGTTTTTTTCCTTATTATCATTATTATTACTATTATTTCATTAATTTTCCATATGGACCTGAAATTTGTTTTCCAGGGTGATTGTTTATTCATATTTGTTTAATACCTACTTAAGAAATTCAGATTATGCAACTTGTTATAGTAAACCGTGAAATTCAGCCAGTTGGGACAATTTCCTAGCTAATACCTCTCTACACTGTCCTATCATATCATGCTTTCGAAGCACTTGTACTGTGACAGTACAAACAGTTCCTAACCTTCATATGATACTAATGCTAATACCTCTCTAAACTGTACTCACATATCATGCTTCAAAGCACTGGTATTGACAGTACAAACAGTTCCTAACCTTGATCTGATAGAAACATGATATTCATACTGCTCATACTGACAATACCAGTGCTCTGAAAGTGGGACATGACACTACAGTATAGAAAAAAATTGTCCCAACTGGGTGGTGAAATAAGCATTAATGAGCACTGAAATATTCTGACTGCTTCAGCAAGTTAAAAACCTCTCTCTGATTACTTGCAGAGGACTTGCCATTTAATACGGGTTGGTAAGTTTAGGGCTACAAGGCTAGGTCAACAGGCCCATTAAGGAGAAAGTCATTACAGGAATTTAAAAAAAAATCAAATGCACAAAGGTTCTCTCCCAAAAAATCTTTTTTTCTGTGGAAAATTAGGAGTATTTTAAGGATTTTGTGTTTGTCGACTATAAAATATATATGTAAGAAATTGATTAATCATGAAATTGAAAATTAAAAAAAAACCTTACAATATGAAAAATTAAATTATTTTATGTACATTCTTCTCCTTCCTTGAGGATCAATCTACCAAAATTTATTAATTTATATTTCAGAAATATCATCTTGTGCTGGTTCGCAAGGTTTGGGTGTGTTGTACTGTGATGCTGATCTCTAAATTAAAAGTTTAACAATTTTCTCGCTCGTTTCTGTCGGTGATGGAAATTACCTCGGTCATTGAAATAAATTTGTACTCACTTAATTTAATAAACATCATAAGTATTTTTCCTTATTTATGAAGATATAAAAGTATTTTCTTATAATAAAGGCTATTCATCTTTCAGAGATATGTGTCTTTTATGATAAATATTGTGAAGAAATGTATGTAATTTCTAGCTAAAGGGGGGAAAAAATGCCATTTGACAAACCTCAAGATGCTTAAAATGAATTTCTAGGTGAGGCAAAATGTCTTAAAGTTATATCCTGTAGAAAATGATATTACTGCTGCATCCCAAAGGGGGGGGGGGGCTGGATTTCCAGACCCTTGGTAATGTGTGATGTCATTTGTTTGGAACAAAAGTCTCAGTTTGATAAGGTATTGTAAGGCATTGGTGTTCAAGTACTATGGACACCTAGCCAGTTTGCCCCATATTTAGTACATTTGTTGTGTGTGATATTTTCATTCAAACTCTGTTGAAATTTTTCAAAAAGCTCTTTTTTTGCCCCCAAGAAATACACATTTGAAGAAGTTGATAAAATCTGGGAAACTCATTAAATATTTGCAAACTATGGTGTGGAGTGTTGCACTCATCAAAATATCTTATTTTATGCCTTAAGTTAAGTTAACCCCTAATTACCAGCCCACAGACATCATTTGAATTATGTGATGTTCCTCTTTTCAAAGAAGACAATATTTTCGAAAATTCACCTTAAGCCACAATCCTGGGGTCCTATTAAAGGAAGGGTGTTAAACCAAAGGAATAACGTAACTGAACATGAGGCAGTCTCTCCCTTTACATCATCAATGTTCATACTAACCTAATGTTTATTCATAAATAAAACTAGAATTGAGAAAGGACTAGCATGGAGTTGTATCATCATGATTTATAACGCTATATAATCCTATCAGAGTGATATCATCCTATATAATCCTATCAGAGTGATTAGGAGAATGTTGTCCACAGTTGTCCATTGACCCTTTTTGGTATGTTTGGCTTAGATATAGGACCTTTAAGATACTATCTATATAACTGAATTACCTTAATATATCTGCTTTTCCCTTCATATCTGTGTTGATTTTGAAGTTATCTTATGTTTCTGGTAGACACAGCAAGCTACCACAGTCTGTGTTTTGTGCTCAAAGGTCAAGCACATTTCCCACAGTCCAGATGTTTGTGAAGACATTTTCAGATTATGGAGAATAAATTACATGTGCCATAATGCATTATGTACCCTGTTGTAGGAGACCAGATAATCAGAAGAATTTAAGCAAAGGGTTTATGTTGAAGTGACCATGTTTGTTGGTTTTGCAGGGTGATTTAATTTATGTTTAAATACCAGCCCTCTCCATGAGACCTGCACTTTGCCATATACATAGGTTGGATGAAAGCATTGGAACTTTCTTGAGACAAAAGTTTAATCTACAAATTTGATAAGGGAATATGTTTTCATTAATTCATTGTGGCATTGTATTGTTCTTGTCTGTTAATGAAATGTGTAATTACATTATGTAATTACATTGTGTAATTACACAGAATGTGTAATGACATTACTGAGTGCCTCACTTTACTACTATTATCAATATTAATTTAAAAACAAATTGGTTTTGATACAAAAATGCTGCATGAAAAAAATCACTGTTTTTTTTTTCCTGTTTTTCATTACATATGTATGTGTTTTTTTACTGAGTGACTGTGAGGTATGTGATAAATGATGCAATTGAGATGTGTGAATTATTAAAACAGAAACCTATAAAAGCCTTCATTGTTTCTGGTTTGTGTTCCATTTGAATCTTCTATCTGTTGCATGCAGAATATAGTTAGTTCCTTACCAAATTGTTTGCCAAAGGATGTTGGGAAAGGCTGTGAAGAAATCACAAAGTTGCTCACTACCGGGTGGAGAGAGGGGGGTAAGGGATTCTATAGTTCGTACCCCATTCAGGGAAAGAACAGGAATATGGGTAACAAAAGAAGTGCTCTGAAAAGGGACATATGAAACTTGCTGTGTAAGGTCAGGTAATACCAGTTTGTAAAACCTCACAAGTAGAATATAGAAAACGAGAGCAAAATTGAGATGTAACATGATCGGAAAGGAGAATCAGTTTCTTTGGAGATAAGGGAATGCTGATGTTGCATGTGAAATAATAATAATTAGCAACCACACTGTTTGTCAGAGTCCTCAAAAATGGACAGAATTGACAATCCTTTTCATGTTCCGTTTGGACACAAACCCTCAACATGGCCGCATTTCCTAAAAGGGTTGTGACAAGTCACTTCATGTTAAGCATGAGTGGAGTAAGCATTAGTCAGGCACATATCCACAATTAAGCCTAAGATTGTACATTTCAAGTCCATAATGCTTTAAATGGGGAGGGCCCACTACCCCTACGAACCCCTATATTAGTGGTGATCCCAATGACCTGAGGACCCCCCCCTCCGCTCTCTCTCTCCTTTTTAAATTCCTGGATCTGACCTGTTAGTGGTTTGTTATCCTGACTTGTCACGTCATTGAGTTGAGTCACTGTTTTGAAAACTTCCTAACTTTCTTTAAATTTATCAGTGTGAGTCGTGACGATTTACGACAGTTTCTAACAAAATTTAGTAGTGGCAAAAAATACGCAAAGAAAGATGATTTGATGAGAGAGTGTGAGCTCTAGCTGTATTTGGTCTCAGACACCTTCAACTCTGATATCTATCCCCCCCCCCTCCCAAACACACGCAC